>MU826857.1:308759-372424 GCA_029204205.1 Desmophyllum pertusum
TGTCATCCGATTGTTAAGAAAGTGACAGAGAGCGTAGTAAAGCAAAATCAAAGCAAACGTGTATTATTTTCGACACTCAACTGAAAACCGCTCTAATAAAGGGAAAAATCAGCAAATGTACTTACTTAATAATATATCAATAGTGTTCCACTTTCGCACCAACACAGTGCAAACGTTTCAGAGGCGAATCGTACGTTTTTCGTTCTTTTTAATTGAACTCTTCTTTCCTTCCATAGCATACCACCGATGTTGTGAGCTGCCCTCCGAGTACGAAGTCACTTATGACCCGCGATATAAAGACAAAGTTACAGACGCTGTGTTTCTGTCAAATGAAAGCTCCTGCTCATTTGAAGGAAAAGACAAAGGCTGACTTTTCAAGTGTGCGGACCGTTTTTGACACTAACAAAAACAAGGTAATACCAGTATCTGTAGCATGAAAGCGCGAGTAGAAGTATTGTTTCTTCCGATCCCCTGGATTGGTTGCTAGTCCATAGCAGGTTACCCAGATGCATGCATTTTGTCGCAGGTATCCAATTATACTCATGAGTTGAGAGAGGTACTGCGAGAGCTGACTCGTCCCCAGTCGTCTCCAGTTAAGAGCAACGCGACGACGCGATGCGAGGAAACAAGTTTCTCATAAGAGACGACTGGGTACAAGTTAGCTGTGTGAGTGCATCCTCATAGACCCATGGCCAGGGAAAAATAATCGGAGCGGAAGGAAGTTAAACGGGCGAAACCGGTGCGCGTTCAAATTTACTTGACTTCCCGCCCCTCAAGTTTCGCTCGTTTTATCTTCCTCCCGCACCAATTATAGGATGCTAAGGTGTCTTGCTAAAGAACACAATTTGACAATGACCCCGAACAGGGATCACTCCCGCACCACTCGATCCAGAGTCCAGAGCACTAACCATTAGGCCATCGCGAGCCTCTCAGATGGTTTACATTTACATTTACCATTTATTTGCCTCCATCTATATGATGATTCTTGGTTGACAATTACAACCTGCTTTTTAACCATCATATCCTACTTTCTCGTTTAAGGTAAAATGGCAATATTTTGGATCGACAGAAGGCATCAGTACCATGTTCCCCGCCGCTCGCGTGTCAAAGTGCGGCAAGTATGACAACAGAATAAGACCTTGGTACGTTACCACAGCAACGCCCTCACCTAAGAACATCGTCATCCTTTTGGATTCCAGTACTTCAATTGGTTTGGATCACAACCTAGATGCTGCTAAGGACACGGCTAAACTTGTTGTCAGCACTCTTAATCCCTCAAGACAAGGTAGGGAACTTTTATCCGTATTAGAGCGGTTTTCAATTAGGTGTCGCGAGAACAGAACAGAACCAAAGCAATAACAATGACCAATCACAACAAACGTAAAAAACAACACGAACCAACTCGAAGAGCAAATACACGTCAAACCTCCCCCCGACGCCAAGCGCGGGGAAAACGCGTGTGACCAAGTCATGATTGGTTTTGGTTTTGTATCTGAATTGGTTGGAGACATGGTGGGCGTGAGTTCTGTTAAACCAATCACAGAGTGTAGTAAACCACAGAGCGTAGTGACCCAAAGCAATTCAGCGGATTACTTTCGTACAGTCAATCGCAAAACCGCTCTAATGAATTACAATATATCGCCAGCCCAAAATCCCGTACACAAGCGACACTCATTGCGTCCTATTATTGTTAATTTTTCAAACTGTCCAAATTTATCAATAATTCGAATTACACGTGTTCAAATTAGCGATTAATTCGGACAGGTTCACCCGCGATATATTTAAAGCCTAATAGGCACTACACCCTGTCCAATTTGAACCAATTTAGAATTTCTAAAATTCCGCGGAATGTCAAAATTGGCCTCGTCTATGGCCTCGTTCAATTTTAGCAGACCTCGGAATTGTTTTTCATCCCTGCCCAATAATATATTATTTGCAGCAATGAGGGTCTTGTGTCAATCAATCAATCAATCAATCAATCAATCAATCAATCAATCAATCAATCAATCAATCGATTGATGGATGGATTGATTCTAAAGCAATCGATAAAAATATTAAAAAGAAAACAGGATAAAAAGCATTCAAGGTCAATTAAATTAATCGTATTTCTTGTTCAATTAAAAATTTAAAGCAAATCAAATCACTCGAAACAATCGATCACTCACTCACTCACTCACTCACTCGCTCGCTCGATCCATCCTATCAGCCCGTAGAGTTTACCAGAATGAGTTACTATACAATCTCCCGCTATGAGCTAAAAAAAGTACAATGACATTTCTGTATGTTTTTTTCTAGGTGTCGGTTATCCGTTTTCAACTCTTCAACAATTTTGCCTGGTGATAACACACAACAAGATTGAAATTGTTACAACAAAACAATGCAATTCGCGGAACGTTCACCATCAATTGATTTGAAAATCTTTTATAGAACCGCGCACAGCCAAAAGGTAAGAAATAACACCAGTTATTTCATAAGCTTTTCCACCTTGATCATATTTCAGGATACACTCAACCACCACCAGGAAACCTGCGCAAAAATTTACTTGGAAATGTACATGTCATTTGCTGTTTTGAAATTGTACGAGGGCACAGTTATGACAGCCATAGCCTAGCAACGAGTCTTAACATTCTTAATAGTCTTACACCTATATGCTTCCTTATGATCTATCAGGTGCTACTCGCTACATCAAAGCCTTCCAGAAAGCCTTCGAGATCTTGAAAAACCACCTTAAAGTCTTCATCCAGTCCAATCGTTACCCAAAAGGGGCCCTCCATGATTCTCCTGCTCACGGAACGGAAGCACCAAAGCAGACGAATAGCGTTGTAGAAAAAAAACCTTGCAGGCGATCAAAAAAGAGGTTGAACTGTTCAAAAAGGAATTAATAACACAGACCACTTTCAAATGTGCTACATTGCTGCCTAGGACGAGACAAGAAAGTAAAAGAGTTATGTGAATAAGCTCTGACTCAAGACAAAAACGGTAATAAGGAGTGTTCGGTTAAACTCCTTATACTGCGGAATATGGCGCGCGTGTTTACTAGCGTTAAGAAGGGATAGATGTTTGCCTACAAAGCAAGCCCTGGTGAGCTTATCAAGGCCGGCGCTTTTAATCCCGGTTTCCATTGAATGAGAGCGACTAGTAGTAATCGCTACTCCCCTCGGCATGAGATGCTTAGTCTATCGCATGGTTACCCCCAGCTGCCGCTGGACATCTCGCCCGGTACCCATGGAGAGGAGTTACTGTGAGGAGAGAAAGGGTCTTTAAAACCAAGCAGACACAACACAGGGACACCAGCCAAGAACATGATTTTGGACTCGCCCAATCCGGAGTCCAAACGTGTTAACCATTAGGCCATCGTGCCTACAAAGGCTGATGAAAACCACTTGAGAAAGTTTAGAAGAATCGGAAAATTTAGAAAGCCGGGCGAACCGGCAAAGTACTCTCCCGAATTCTCCCGCCAAAACTATTCTCCAGTGTTTGCATCAAGGCTATGTAAAACAAGTTAGTAGCCGTTTTCTATTAATTCTTTATAAAATAAACGCCAATGCAAATAAATTTTTCAAATTTATAACCCAATCAGAGCGCGCGTTATATCATCAAAATTTTATAGACATGCTTGCCGAAACTAAATTTTCTGTTTCACAGGATTGGGATAATCAATGGCTGCCCCAGGCCGGCAAGGGAAAAAAAAATGATCCTTACTCCAAACTCCAAGCTTACTTTTTGAATACTGATCGGAAAGCTACCCCAGCTAAAGAAAGTGATGTGGTGTTCTCTCCGCCTTATGTGGACGGCCTTGGGGACTGGGTATTCGAATATTTGAAATAATATGACCAAGAGGAGGATGATCTAAGATAAGCATTTCCCCATACATGCGTGTCTCTGGACAACGACACACCCAATGTTTAATTTCTAGTCCATGGCTGAGTTATTTTCAGAGCACTACCTGATTGGGTCAGCTCGAGTAACGAGGATGTCGGAGCCTCGATCAGAAGGAAAAATAAAAATAACTTTCACAACACTGGCCCGAAACTATTAATAGGACTTCAACAAATCCTCATGTGGCACGAACGGGATGTTGTAAGAAACAATTCAAATTATGCTTGTTTCTAGAATCAGATGTAAGCGGCCCCTTTACAAGTTCCAATAAAGCCAAAATACGATTAACAGGGATTAAGAGTAAACGTATTATGTTTTCAGATCAATATGTATAGTTTGAAATACTGTGAAATGAATTGATATATGTGAACTAGCTGTTGTGAACAATTTAAAGAGAAAATATATTACAACTCCATGCCCATTGCTGGTGATAACGTTGCTACAATAAGGTCCTTATCGATATATTAAAAGTCAGCTTGATAGCGAGGCTTGATGAGGACGCAAACAAAATAAATGAATAAACAATAAACGTGCTAGTTCCTTTGTTTGTGTCCCCTCTCAGCCTCGTTACCAAGCTGAAATATTAATATATCGAAAGGAACCTATGATAGGCACTGGGAGCTAAGGTCTACTGTGAGTTCTGTTTATACCGCGCCCGTGAACCATGTTTATAATGTATTTGATTTTATTGTACACAGGTTTCATGATAACAGCAGCAAGTCCATATTTCCATGACAACAAACTCCGCGGTGTTGGCCGGAGTGGATATTCTTATGACAGATCTCTTGTCCGATGTGCAGTATTTTAACCAGGCTGGTCCCAAGTCCTACGCTTTTCTGGTTCACAGTAAAACTGGTCACACAATGAGTCACCCTAAACTGCCAACACCAGAGTCTATCACTGAAGATCCCAACTCTGTTAATATACTAGAGCTTGAACAGGGAGAGGAATTCAAACAGTTGTTCGAAGATGTTCAGAAGACAGGCAAATTTAGGTCAGTAGAGCGATTGCCGTTTGAAATACAGTCGAAGCTCTCGTAAGCGACCACCTCGGGAATTTGAAAAACGTGGTCGTAGTTCAGTAGAGCTGGTCGCTTACGAGAATGGACTCTTGTAAGCGAAACACGCACTGAAACAATTGAGGCTGGTCGCTTTCGAGAGCTTTTAGCATAAAGCTTGGGATATGTAATAATATTAAGTAGTTATTGCCTATCACAGAAGAGCTTCGCGGATTTACAGGTCACACACAGTATATCCACAGAGATTGAAAACTTGTCTTATTTAGATTATTACTAAAAGTGTAGCTTATGAAAACTTAAAAACAAAGGAAAAGCTTTACATGTATATAGCTTTTACGTTCAGGTTGATGACAAGAAAAACAAAACCACAGCACAAAGTTAACGATTGTTCATTTTTAGAGAGAAGACATTCAAAACCCGCACGAGTTCTATCTCAAGAGGGGCCGTACAGGGAGATGGAGTTCAAACAGAAGAAGTCGATTACAAGTACTCCTGTATGCCTGTTGATGTTAGAGAAAAGGACTACATTGTGTGTGTTGCCTTGGAGAAAGGAGATACTGGAGCCACTTATAAATCGTTGTTCATCGGTGAGTAGTAGTACAGTATACTAATAACCGATTCATTGTCATTTTCAGAGCCTAGTGACTAAACAGACGGCGCCTAGCGGGAGTTTCCATTTAATAACGCGGCTAGGAGTCTGGTTCGGAAAACAGCCATTTTATTTAATTAATCAATCAGATGCCAAACTAAAACCACGTGGGACTTGGTCGCACGCGTGTTCCCGCGCTTGGCGCCGGTTACATGTATTTGCTTCGAGTTCTGATTGGTTCCTCGTGTTGTTTTCGTCTGTTGTGATTGGCCAGAGTGGCTACCTTGATTTTTGTTTAAATGCCGTTATTCGAGTACTGTAAGTAGTGCTTGATTTTACTTCTAGTATGATTCACTGTCCAATCACTCAACTACAATCCAATTTGACAATAAAATTGTTCTCATTTTTTTTAGAAAATCAAATGTCATCTGCACCTATCACTTATCATCGGATGGATGTGTTGCCCAGAAGCTAAGACATGTTATTACACGGACACTGTCTCTTATGCAGGTACAGGAGAGAGTGCAATTCACTTTGTCGGTTAACTCTGTCGCTACCAAGATTGCT
Source organism: Desmophyllum pertusum (assembly GCA_029204205.1). Classification (NCBI taxonomy): domain Eukaryota; kingdom Metazoa; phylum Cnidaria; class Anthozoa; order Scleractinia; family Caryophylliidae; genus Desmophyllum; species Desmophyllum pertusum. The sequence continues at coordinate 314,813 of MU826857.1, forward strand.
AATTAAAGCTCAAAATCTCAACATTTTGTTCGCTGAATAATGAAAAACAAACAACACCACACGAACGAACGAACGAACGAACAGCTTTGTAGCTTTCATTTAACCTTAAACGATCACATAACAGGGTTTCATCCACAGACGTTAGAACCACCTTGTACAGCATAATAAACAGTACCACATGAAAGTACTGCTCAATGCAATAGCTTTCATTCGAATGGTCACACACTAGGGTTTCATCCCACAGACTCAAAAGTTAGACTGAACCACCTTGTACAGCATAACCAACAGTACCAGATGAAAGTACTGCTCAATAGCTTTCGTTTGAATGGTCACATACTTGGGTATTGTCCAGACTCAAAAGGTACAACCATATTTATTGACTCAAGGTTCGACTCTGGGAGTGAAAGGGTTAACAATTTGCATTATGTAACTACATATTACATTAAAAATATATATATAATAATAATGATATAAATAATAATAAACATTCGAACTGACGAAGGTCACTGAAGTTGACCGAAACGTTTTCTTCAATCTTTTTAATCAGTGTCAACTCCAGTTTTTATATTTTTTATGCCTGATTACGAACACAGTATTTTTAATAATAAATAGTCTACGTATAAATTTAAGGTTGCTGTAAACCTTCGTGACCATGTTACGCAATAGCTTTCATTTGAATGGTCACACACTAGGGTTATGTATCTCATTAATATTTTTTAATAATATATCATTTTAAAATTATGATGCAATTTATTATGTTACTTAGATCGCTCGGTGATTAAATTCTCCGCCAAGGCTTTTGTGGATTCATCAGGATATTTGGAAGCGGATGATAGTAAAAAAGCTATCCAGGGTTATGTTGACCAGATGAAAGGAATCGTCTACCGCTATCAGCAAAGCGATGTATTTACCAAGGACACTGTAATCACAGCAATGCTGACGTCAATGGCGGACGACACTTGGTTCTCGACTGTCAATCAAAAGAAATACCTGAGGAAGTTTTGTGCGTCGTTACATCGGAACTTACAATGGTGTCTTGCGCGTGTTTCCCGGAGCACCTCTACCAACGAATTTGATCATATATCTCGACCATGGTAAGCGGGGATTTATTGTTTATCAACAGCAGCGCAGTAGATGCAGCAGCAGCAGCAGCAGCACCAGCACCAGCACCAGCAGCACCAGCAGCAATAACAGTAGCAATAGAAGCAACAGCATAAGTGGTAGCAGCAGCAGTAGCAGCAGCAGTAACAACGCTGAGCAGTAGTACATGTAGTAGTACCAGAAGCAGTAGAAACAGTAGCATTACTAGTAGAAGAATAGTAGAAGTAGCAGTGCAGCAGTAGTAGCATCAGCGGCAGTAGCAGCGGTACTATTAGTAGAGGCAGCAGTAGCTAGTAGTAGTAGCAGCAGCAGCAGCAGCAACAACAGGAGGAGTAGCTAGTAGCAGCAATCTGCACTGAATATAGGAGCCGCAGCAATAGTAGCAGCAGCAGCTGCAGCAGCGGCAGCAGTGATGGCGGCAACAGCAGAAAAAATGAGCAACAGCAGCAATCAACGTTTGATTCCGGAGAGCATTTTTGTGTATAATATTGCATCATCTACTTTGCTTTACTTGTATTTCTTTTTAGGTTCATTCGCGCCGTTGCAAATGAAGACTTGGTGTCGTTAACAGCACCCTATCTCGATCCGCTTGGGGCAGGCTTCATCGTGTCAATAAGCGAAACATTAAAAACTGAACACGGCAAGAAAAAACCTATTTGGTGTTATTGGCGCTGATCTCGCCATCTCGAACTTTGGCGCCATGTTAAAAAACAACATCGGACAGAGCTGTAAGTCTGGCGGAAAGCTGCATTGCTTTCTTCTGGACTCGAGTGGTTATGTTGTCTATCATCCAAGCTTCAAGAACGTCTACAATGATTCCACCAAGGTTCTGAATAAACACATCACTGAAACCGACGCGGAAATAGCACGTGACTTGATCAAGAATGGTTTGATGGTCAGGAGGAAATGTCAGAACTTTAACCTTCTGAAACTTCAAAGATTTTACGAGGTAACGAGATATGGAAATGAATGAATGAATGATATGGAAATGGGAATGGAAATGAATGAATGTCTCTTTTCTGCAGTTTGCCTGAGTAACTAACGGAAGTATATCGTCGGCGCTCAATTCTTCCCTCGTTCGAGACACGTGTGAGGTTCGTCGAAGAAAAACTACACAGTGACGCGAAGACGTAGCCCTGCAGAGATCCTTTCTGTGACGTCCGTGCTTAGAGATTTTGCTCGGTTTTGAATTTTCGTGCGCACTTACAAGTACAAACCAATCGAGACACGATAAAAAAATTACGTTAGAGCTATGTAAACAGTGGAATTTTCGACGCGCGGGAGAAGGATTGAGCGCGCTTAGAGCCGAATGTCATTAACCCCCGTCCCCCTGTACGGGCGGGCGGGGGGGGGGGGGGGGGTATGACTTTGAATGTACGATTTCTCGGCTGCTCGGTTCTTAGAGCGATTTTCATTTGAGTGTTGTGAAACCAAAACTAAAGCAATTACAATGTCCAGTCACAAGAAACATGCCATAGACAACGAAATCAACCAATGTGAACTCGAAGCAACACGACGAACCAATGGCAACTCGAAGCAAATACACGTGTCAGGCGCCAAGCGCGGGAAAATACGTGTGACCAAGTCGCGATTGGTTTGGGTTTGCATCTGATTTGTTAAAGGTGGCGCGATATTTTTTAACCAATCACAGAGCGTAGTAAAGCAACACCAAAGCAATTCCTGATAATTACATTCGACACTCAATTGAAAACCACTCTAACTGAGTGACTTGTGAGTATCCTTACTCAGAATATACACCATTTTGCTTTTTTTTTTGTAGATCACAATGAACAAAGACATACACAGAGGTAGCATCATCACCAAGAAGCCAAGATGCAAGTCGTACGCGATGGTCAAGGTTTCCGGTACAAACCTGTTTGTGGTTTGCTTTTAACTGTTTCACCAATCGAGCCTCGTGCCCATGTCAGGACATTTGTACTTTGCAAGAAAACGAGGCTTGTGAGTGTCCATGTAAATCTCGCTTGGAATACAACTTTTGTAACGCAAGCCTCACTGGCGGAAGGTAAGTGATATATTGGTCCATCTCAGCCGCTAGCAGACAACCTCCCTTAACTCTGTAGACTATGTTATGTTTTTTTAGGACTGTACTAGAGATGGTAAAAGTGTTTGAGTGGCATGCTTGTCAATTAACTAGATTTGAGCATGTCAGTCCACTACAGTCATACTTTTACATTACATTGTTACATTGTTAATTTGACATTTATAAGACAAACATAACTGAAGGAAACAGTCTTCCATACCAAAGCAACCCTCGATTATCAGAAAATCGGATTTTGTTCCAAGTTACCCTGTCGTCCAAGTAATGTTACACTGTCGTTTGTATAATTTGATTTCATGACTGATGTGTTGTTGTTGTTGTTGTTTTTTTTTTAGTGACATTCCAGTGTAGCGCACAACCTTCACCACCAGTTCCCGCGCGTGCGCCACTTCCGCCAGCATCCAGATGACCTCGGGAAGTGCTTCAATGTGCATTGCGGAGATTACAAGGAGGAACAGACTTGTAATGAGATCTTCGGATTTTTCTGGTGCTACAAGATGACGGATGGCAGGCTTCTCAAGTCACCGAGTTGTAAGAGCGACAGGAAGTGCTATGGTGGAGTGTTGGGTCGAGAAATTCCCTTCCTGCTTCCACACAAACACGAAAGAAAGGCCAAAGATCGCAAGATGTTCAAGATTCTTGGCTTGAAGCTCAATATGGTGACACTAATAGCCGGGTCCAGCGCTCTCGGGCTTCTTGTGTTAATTTCTATCGCTACTATATGCTGCTTATGCAGGAGGAAGACCAAATATGGCGAGGGAGGAAATGGACTTTGAAGCTATGGAAATGTTTGCGGTGGAAGATCAACCACAGATGATGGACACCACAGACATGTTGAACGTTGATCAAGGATTTGGAGCGATGCAGTTGAACTACCCTGGTCAGAGTACAGCCATGCAGTCAAACATGCAGATGAGACTGGGCGGGCCAGGAATGCATGGCTATTCAACTCAAGCCATGTCTGGAATGTGGTCCAAAGCGTACGGTCCGTCACGGCTTATGTCCTTTGTCCCTCAAGTCAGCACAATGCAGACACCAGGAGCTTATGCCAGGAAGCCACCAGGCAAGAAGTCCAGACGGAAGAAACCTAGAAAAGTGTCTTTCTCGGAAGAACTTCGTGAGGGAGCCGAAGAAGGGCCGATCGCCGTTCCTGAGGATGATCCGATAGTTACCGAAGACACGAAAGTTACCGAAGACCCAAAGTTACCGAAGAGGAGGGCGATTTTTGAAGCTGCAACTTATTTCAACCGAAATGTCCTGAATTTTCCTTTCCTAATTAGATTTCTTGCTTATTTTTTCAGTTTTCAGTCTTGTTAAGGATGACATGTATTTTGAAGAAATTTAATGCCCTGCGTGCATAGCAAGTCTGTTTTACACGAGTTACTTGAATGTTTGAAGTCTGGTATTTTCTGGCTAAAAAGCGATTGAAATAAATCCATTGTTGGCTTTGAACAGCTCAAATTATAATTCATAAAACATGACTATCTAAATCACTCCCTTAGCTTTCCTGTTTTGTTAACATTTTAAGTCTTCCCTCACTGGATAACGAGAACTTCAAGAGTGTTGTACATGTGCTTTGAGTTACTATTTCCGAATAAACTGAGAAATAAAGACAACTGACAACGTGCTTATCTCGAGTCAATTTAATTAGGTAGTTTAGTTAATGGGTAATAAGTGTTATACGAGGCCGGGCATAATAAACCATTCGGAATGCAACGACCATACGAAACATCTCCATGGTTTGGCCAAAATATGTACGCATGCGCACAGCCAACCACGGAGATGTGCGTGTGTGGCTAATGCTTTCAATGGTTTATTTTGTATTCGCCACTTTAGATACGAGAAAGCACTGATATCTGGGGTGAGTCGCATCTCGCAGTCGCTTGTGGGACCGTTCCTGGGACGCGTCCAGCAAGCTGGCAGCCATTTTGTCCCCACAAAACAAACAATTAACAGGTGCAATTACTCAACTTCGTAAACGATGAAATTATACGTTTAGAAACGTAGTGGCATGATAAGGAATTAGGGAGTGGAGTATTCGATTCAGCCAGGCATCAGATTAGTAGAGATGCAGTCAGACACCTTGATGGTAACTCCAGTACTAGCCAGGTTTATACATCATTGTTATTTGGCCGGGCCGTCTTTTTATTGGATTGCCGTCAATAGTCATTAGAAAAACGGAGCCTGGTTTCCATATGATCGCAGCGATCGTTGCAATCGTTGCGATAATAGACCTTATTCATAAATGGCGGTGGATTAATTAACTATTCTTTTATATTCATGCTAATCAACCTCCATAGCCTCATTTTAGAGTAAAAATTATTTTGAATTTTGCACATACTAACGAGGCTAGGGGGGCTGATTAGCATGAATATATAAGAATAATTAATCTGCCGCCATTTATGAACAAGGTCTATGGAAACCACTCTAGCGATCGTTGCGATCATATGGAAACCAGGCTTTAAGGCCTGGCCAAACGCACGCAATAGTTGCAAAGCAATATAGTGCAACATTGTCGCGGATCTTGTTGTGAAGGAGCTGGCCAAACGCACGCAACTCAGTGAAACGCAAACACATCACAACATTGTCGAGCACAACATGTTGCACACGTTTGGCCACTGTTGTATGCGCTTTGAAATAGCAAATCGAACTAGTGCGCATGCTACGGTGCAAAAATGTTGCACGAACGTGGCCAAACGAGTACAACATCATGCAACATCCAAAAATGTTGCACGAAAAAATTGAACAATTTCAAACTTGGACAATGAGACGCATTTTAGTCATTCAAGCTGTTTCAATTTCTAACGAGGCAGTCGTGTTGAAAATGTGACCCCATTCTAGTCACTGTTAAATTGCGGGACCCCATTATAGTCAATCCAGCCGTGAAAATGCGACCCCATCCAGCGACATATCCCCATTACGCCTCTTACTAGGACGTACCCCCCTCCCCCACCCCAACCCCCCTTTCCACGCTTGCAATTTGTAATTTTTAACTTAAGCTTAAAGCTTTCATCACGTACGAAGTTGAGCAATTGTTTGTATTGTTTTCTTTCTTCGGCTTTTCGCCCAATTTAGCTCAATACAGAAATTAAAGCAGAAAGCCAAAATTTACTGCTGATTCAAAGAAAGATATGCAATGTAGGCGTGCGCAACCCGTTTTTTCCCCTATTTCACTACTTGGCAGCCTGCGAATACAGACGCCTCTTTTTGGTCACTTTGGGCGTTCGCGAGAGATAGATTTGCTTGATTATGCTCTTCCAAGATCGCACCACGTGATCACTTTTGTAAATGGGGACAAAGTAAAATTATCATTCGGCAGTTGTGTTTAAAATTTCTCGGTGAAAGATTCCTTTAGAGCCTGACGAGTCTGGGATTTTTCTCATTTTTCTTCACCCTCATCTTACAAAGTCCATTTTTTCTGGAGATTTTTTGAGCAATTTTATTAAAGCCACCCAGAGACTTATTACAATGGTATAATTTTGTAGCAAGAGACAAGAGACTACAATAGTACGTGCAAAACTGGTTATATATAATGCCCAAAAAGTTATATATGTCATCAGTATTCCGTACACAAACAAATTTGTGACCTGCTGTAAGGTTTACATTACACCCATGCTACAAATAGTCTTAACGTATTAGCCCTATTCATACCGCGCTTTTTTCGGTCTTTTGTGACCGGGAGAGGGCGGATTCAAAAGTAATCAATGCTAAAATGACCTAGAAATGTAAAAGTTTAAATACTGCAAGAAAGTTAAAACTTTTCATTAAAAAAAAGGAAAATTCCAAATTTGGAAACACATGCCTGTTAAATTTGGTTGCCATGGAAATATCAAGTTCCGTGAACAATGACATTGACAAATTGTTTCCAGATAAATTTCCGTTAAACTTCATTGTACTGACGGCTTTACGTTAAATATTCATTGAAAAGTAATAAACGTTTAAAGTCCGTTGGCCGAGGCGAGCTAAATTTTTTTTACGCCACTTCAAGATGGCGGCCATTTACATTTTGTATTTTTTTAAGCGACTAAATATTGTTTCGGGTTTATCAACAGTTTAGAATTTGAATTTAGCCAACGTTTTATTGTTTGGGGTTAAAAAATGGTTTAAGTTTTGATGTTAAGTAGCGATTTTATGATTCGTTCGTAGTAAACCGGTTAGTATTGGTAAGTTTTGACGTATGCTACGGGAGCACGTTATTGCCTTAAAAATTAGTGTTTCGGGCGGCTAACGGCTCGATTGTGTTGTGTTAGGGAATGAGATTATTGTGGGTTCTCAATTCATGAACTGTGTTCCCTTTTTTGTGGAACAAGTCTTAACGCGCCATCTTGCCGCCATCTTGAAGTGGACGTAAAAAAAGAAAGATTGCCCGAGGCGGACCAAATAAACCTTATTCAGTTAACAGAACATTTAGTTCCATCGTACAGCTTGTTTAATTAGTTATTGCTCCAGTTCCATACGTCTAATTATATACGGATTCTCGTCAGTATAGACTTTAAACGACATCATACTGATCATAGGATAGTTTGGACTGTCCCTTCGGTGTCCATATTAGAGAAGTTCGACTGTATATATTTGGAAAAATTTTCAAGGGTTTGTGGGCCATCAACGTCTGGAGTTGTACATGTCACTTGCTTTGTAACACCACTTCAGTTTTTCGAATTATTCTCCCAGACGATCCTTCAAATAAACCTGGCCAAACTACACGATCAATTTTCCCTGAGCTACGCTTGATAGGTACGGATTCTCTGCAGACCTGGTGAACAGCGGGATTGAAGACAGCATCCCTTTCTACATGTACGTCAGCATTTCTTTGTATCCTGTATGGTGTAGTCTGACACACCAACTTCCATGCATATCTGCAGCACTCCTCCACGTATGATTTTCATTTCAGGCTTATCGAGGAAATCTTTTGTGTAGAGCTTAAATCCTTTCCTTCTTGTCACGATCACGAAGAACACTTGAAATTCTCTGTTTTAGCAAAGAAAGAAAGACAGTAAAGATAATGATCAGTTTTTTCCTGCTAATATGCAATTGGGGCGTGACACAGTGTTTTGTATGTAGCTTTGTTGAGAAGGCTACCGTCGCGTTTTTATTGTAAATAAATTTGTCTGTAAGCGAATCAAAATCCGGGAAACTGATTTACGGACACATTTTTTGAATGCTCTAAAAAATTAAAGACGCAGCTGCACATTTCCTGCCGAATCTACATATCCCTGTAATCTGACCAGAAAATATATTTATAAGTATCCTAAACTTATAGAATGTCAATATTTTAGAAATAACCGTACATTACGTTATACGGAAATCAGATTTAGCAAAGGGAGTTAGTCCTATTCTTTGTTTTCATCTGACGTCATCAAAATTCTAAAATCTAAACCATTAATCCTACAAAGCTATTCTTTTTATATCATCTAAACATGGAAATCATTAATCATTAATCTCTATGCAACGTTTGGTATCGATCCAGTGATTTCTTTTGGAAATAAAGCTATTGAAATTTGTGATGTCCCGGATGAACGTGTTTCTGAACTGTCACAAAAACGGATATTTTATATCATTTTTAAATTTTCAGACGTGATAATAATTTAGAAGTGGTGTCTAAACAGATTTGAAGTGAAAGCTAATGATATTGACGGTAGAATATACTCTACTTCTTGTGCAATTTTATGGCGGCCATGTTGGTGCCCCTGAGAAGGCACCAAGATGGCGGCGGCATACTAAACACTGTAATTTTTTGAAAATTAGTTTGGTAATAACTAGCTCGGTTATGAAAACCGCTACAAAGCTATAATTTGGAAAAAACGTTTCTTTCTGCCAGTTCTTTTACCTGTTAATTTTCTGTTGTTGTTCATGCAATCAAACAGATTTTGTAATGTTGATGAATGACTCAGCACTTTATTTTGTTTGGATAACGACTCCATGCCATCATTTTCAAATGTAAACTTACAGGATTTGACAATTAATACTAAAAATAATAAGTAGTGTGAAAATGTGAAAAATATTTGCATATAGGTGTGTGCAAAAAAAAAAGGCGTTCATAATTAGACAAATAGTTTTTGCACGAATAAAGTCAGCTTGGGACTTGTCGAAACCGGCGTCTGTAACTTTGATATCGCTGATCTTTCCGAATATTTAAACGAAGTCTAAGTTAGGCCATGGTAGCAGGTCAGTCTAAGTTTAAAAAGCTATTTTTTTTAGCCTGTGTTATACACCTTTTAAACAGGGTTTACTGTAAATGACGTCAACCGGCATTTAGGTTGGCCAGTTTAAAGTCGAGTAAGGCTACGGTTTTGTTAAACCTTATGTTTAAATATTCAGCCCAAAACGTTAATCAAAATCTTCTATTATTAGAACTTTATTTGGGCAGGTTAATTATCCGATTACCTCCACAAGAGCGTCAATGTTACAAGTCGCTGCCGTCTCCTTCATGATCACTTTCAAGCAGTTCACACTGATTCGGTCGAGTGGGCTAAATTGACGGCCGGCGTCCATTTGGAAAGAAAACCCAACCTTGTCGCTCTCATCATCATCATTATCATTGCTCTTCGCCACCAGAACATGTTTTGGGATGAAAAAAAAAAAATGAGAATTTCAACTGTCAACCGTCTTACTAAATAAACTAGCCTTCAATTAGTTTAATCTGCGCGCTTCTATGTCATTTTAACCTTATTCGGCCTGGGCTGTTTTTTCGTTCGTGAGCCTGGGGGGGGGGGGGGGAGGTGGGGGGAGAGTGCCCCCCCCCCTATGTATCTCGAAAGTATTGACGCTATGAACATGAAACTTACATGGTGTGTAAAGCATCCGAAAATCTTTATTTAGTGGCAGTCACGTGTCAATTATGACGTCATACATTTAAAAAAATCCGCCATCTTGGATCCTAAATCTTGGATTTCTAAATTGTTCAGAAATGGCAGAAAATCTCCAAATTTGATTTGAAAAAAATCAAGAAAAATATAAAGATGCTAAAAAGGCAAAGATTTTGGAAGGATTTCATCGTAAAAAGCAAAATTGTCATGACAACTGAAAATTAAGCTAAAAAAATAGCAAATTTGGGTAAAATGATCTGTATCTCGAATAGTATTTGTGCTGTAAAAATGAAACTTATGTGATGTATAAAGCATTCAAACATGTTTATTTTAGTGACAATCACGAATCAATTATGATATCATATCACGCCAAATTAACGACATAATTTAAAAATGTCCGCCATCTTTGATTTTTAAATTGTTCAGAAATGTCAGAAAATCATCAAATCAAAAAAAATATGAGAATGCAAAAATTGCAAATATTTTGGAAGAAGTTCTTCGTAAAAAGCGGATATCTCATGAAGACTGAAAATTAAGCTGAAAATACCAATTTGGGTAAAACGGCCTGTCAAAACTTGGTTGCCATGGAAATATCAAGTAACGCGATAAAAAAATTGACACATCAAAATGTTCCCAGTTATTTTTTAGGAAAAGTCATAAAGTTTGGCTATGATTGCTGGAATGCTCTTTAAGTACGATAAATTTGAAATCAGCGCGAGCACTTTCTCCCCCCCCCCCCCCCCCCCAGGCCGAATAAATGTTTATATCAAAAAACGTTTAGAACTGTCTTACTGCAGTTCTAAATCTGATTTATCTTTAGTTTTAATTATTTTCCTGTGTTGAAATTATCATAATCCCTTTCCCTTAAGTATTTTTTAAAATACGTAAAGGTGAAATAAAATAAGGTTTAAAGTTTAAAATACATAAAGGTTTGTTTTTATATGAAGTATCATTTTACTTGATCGGCGACAAAGTACCTTTCTAAAACAAGGTCACAACTTCAACTTTTTTTAAATTCCATACCCAACCCCCCCCCCCCCCCCCCCCCCTCTCCCACTTTCCTCCTCCAATACTACAAATATATTACAATAACTTTGAACAATTTCATTTCAACGTACTGTAATCAGGTGTGTCAAATATTGTTGCCATGGAAACATGGGTTCGTGAACAAAATCTTGTCAAATGAAAATGTTATCTGACAAGTTATAGGTTTAATTATTTGGTAAATCATAAAATGTATTGATGTCATCTGGACTAATTTTCACGTTTTAAACGTTTGTAGTCCGGACGGTGCACTTACCACACCCCTCCCCAACCCTCTGGTCTCGAATGGTAGTAACTTGTTTAAAAACAGTCATACATTTATTTATTGAGATATACTTACTTTATTGGGATTTTTTTCTGAGTATTGAGCTCCTATGGACGGCATTGACGTCAAAACCCAAGAAATACCTTGAATGCAGCTTTCTCTTAAAGACTGAGCTGCTTTAAAAGACTCCTGCAAAAAATGTCAACAAGTGACAGGCAGGGGCGTAGGTGATTCAGCCAGAGCTGTGGAAAATGTCAATAAATCTGAAACTCATTTTCTGCTGTGTCAAAAAAAACATACGGATAATAATAACTGAGATAGGAGTTTTTGAAGTTTCGATACGATCTCTGCCAATGAAAGACCCTTTCTCCAGAGTTTACAAAAATTAAAATAACTTGCAAAATGCTCGCTCTCGCTCTAACCCTGATTCATCAAGGAATCAAGGTAAAATGTTTTGTAAATAGGAATTTTTAGAGAGCCACCCTAATTAACCTCGAGTTAGCTTGGTGCTACCCTCTTTACAAATTATTATTATTACTATCTTAACTTTAACTTAACTTTATTACTTCCATCACTTATGATACAATGTATATTTAACAATTACTTTTGACAAGCAAATAAATCAAAGCAGAAGTGATGAGGAGTCTATAGAAAAGCAGAAATACTTGAAGTAATAGACCCCTTTTAACGACCATTACATAACTTAAAGTTGAATGCTTGTTTTACAATTCATTGAAAACAAAAACATTAAATCATAGATATCTTATTCCTCGCGAAGCGAGGCCGAAGGCCTCGCGTAGCGGGGTTTATAATTCTGTCCCCAAAGAGCTCACGCGAGAGCAATTCTCGTGTGGCCTTTACGATCATATTTATTTATTTATTTGTTTGTTTGTGGAGTTGGGGGATGTCATGACGTCACACGCGCTCGTGGCCTAATGGCTTAAGGCGCTAACTTTTAAATCTGATCTTCGGGATTGAGGGCGAAAGTTCAAATCCTACTATGGTCCTTCTTTTTTTTTTTTTTTTCGGTTCGAATCCAGGCCGTTTTTTTTTTAACCCCCTTTTCTTTGCTTAATAACATTGATTTCGACGTAATCTTTGTACACGTAAATGTAGAAACAGGAACGGCTGCTGAAAAAAAAAGAATAACAATTTTTACTCCAAGTTTGTTTATCGAACAAATTTATATACGCCGGTCATTTGTGAAAAAAAAACCCCGGCTTTATTAAATCCGTTATCAACAACAGGAAAAGGAAAGACGACTCAGGAATGTCTCAAAGTGCGATCAACGGCTTAGTTTTCAATTGTAGACGCGAAGACTTGTGTCCTGAAAATAATTCGCCGATCCGATATTGCGAATAAGATTTTACCTACAAAAGCGGGGTGGTTTCAGATCATTCGGACGGAAAAGTGGGGAAAACAGTACAAGAGCGCTACAATTTATTAGAGATATCGGGAGACGAGCGAACTCCCAATCGAAACCAAAATCCGGTGGCATAGCAAAAACACGGCGTTCGTCCGGCGATTCTCAGAAACCTTGCAGCGATTCTTGGAAACCTTAGTTTGCAGTTCAAATCGCGTGCCCGTTACTAGGCAACAAAAGCTTCGCGAGGACCTGCGAGTCACGTATTACTAGTAGAAGTAATAATAATTATAAAAGCAATATCTAATTATAATAAGAACCTTCCCAGAGTCCTTTGCAACTGGAAATTTTTCAATGTCAAATAACTTTGTGAATTTGAGGCCCAGAAGGGTGAAGCACCACAAGGTAATAGCACTTACCATAAAATAACTCTCATATCAAACTTAGTGTGATGACGTCATTAGTCACGTGACCACGCCCGAAAGTGCGTTTTTGTTTACTGTGAGAACAGTTTCTATCAATTGAAAAGTAATCAATATTGTCAGCAAGACATTGATATGGGGAATTTTGAAATGGCCATTAATATTCTGGCATTTTAAATTTAAGGGGGCTATACACGAGTGCAAAAATGTGTGGAAAATTTGTTCAGCTATATCTCACGAAATGTAAGGCGCATAGCAACAAAAATCTACATGTGGATAGATATTTATGTGTAGAACACGTTTTTGAACACGTATCTTACGTGACGTCATCAGTCACGTGACCAGATCGCTTTGAATATTTCAAATTGCTTTAAAAGTACATTATGCTCAATAAAACAGCGCCTTATTCCTGTTAGTTGTAGATATTGAAGTAAAGTTTATCAAAAGGGCGATTATTATTTTTTCTTTTAAATATCAGGGAAGAGCAGCGCATGAGCAGCGCGTGAACATTTGCTTGTTGGCGCTAAATCAGCCACTTATTAATTTAAAACCAAAAGGAGAAATTTATGAGAGGGTTTAGAGCATTCTCTTTCCAATTCAGTTGTCTGCTTTGCAAAATTAAATTTCCGTCATGGTGACTACTATGCATGAAAACGAGGCTGTGTTTTGCCGCCATTTTGCCTGGTTGCCTGGTTGCCGGTTCGCGTCCGGTCGCGTCAGCTCAGTGGCGTGTTTTCGCCGGATTTTTTCGCTAGTTCTTGATCTAAAGAAAGTGTTTTGTCGACTCAAGAAATTTTTCTTCGCTTTCTAGCATCTTATTGCTGCTTAAGAGCGAAGAAAGTCCTTCGGGTAGCAGACAAAGTGCAGATTCAAGTAGTCGCCTGTTGGCCAAAAGAAAGCTAAGTGTTCTTGAGTTTTATTTTATATTTGGCAGGCGAGCGTATACTACCAAAAAAAGGGGTAGTATCGAAAACGAAGCACTCGAAAACGAAGACCGAAGCACCCTGAAGTCGAAAACGAAGCACCCTGAAGTCGAAAACGAAGCACCCGAACTCGAAAACGAAGCACCCTGAACTCGAAAACGAAGCACCCTAAACTCGAAAACGAAGCACCCGAACTCGAAAACGAAGCACCCTTACCCGGTTACTCCAGTGGTGTATTTAAAATCGGTCACCAAAACACGAACACTGAATAATTTGTAACTAGTAATACGTGACTCGCAGGTCCTCGCGAAGCTTTTGTTGCCTAGTAACGGGCACGCGATTTGAACTGCAAACTAAGGTTTCCAAGAATCGCTGCAAGGTTTCTGAGAATCGCCGGACGAACGCCGTGTTTTTGCTATGCCACCGGATTTTGGTTTCGATTGGAGTTCGCTCGTCTCCCGATATCTCTAATAAATTGTAGCGCTCTTGTACTGTTTTCCCCACTTTTCCGTCCGAATGATCTGAAACCACCCCGCTTTTGTAGGTAAAATCTTATTCGCAATATCGGATCGGCGAATTATTTTTCAGACACAAGTCTTCGCGTCTACAATGAAAACTAAGCCATATGTTGATCGCACTTTGTCTCTGGGACGAGGTAGGCTTTACCGACTTCGAATTTAAATCCCACTGGAGTAACCGGGTAAGGGTGCTTCGTTTTCGAGTTCAGGGTGCTTCGTTTTTCGAGTTCGGGTGCTTCGTTTTTCGAGTTCAGGGTGCTTCGTTTTCGAGTTCAGGTGCTTCGTTTTCGACTTCAGGGTGCTTCGTGCTTCGGTCTTCGTTTTCGAGTGCTTCGTTTTCGATACTACCGTAGAAAAGGAGGCTTCATTGATCTGAGGCTTGTGTTTATAATAGCATATATTATTATAAATTTCTCTTATGGATTTTTCTACTATAGCTGTATTAAGTTATATTGTATGAATAAAGTCCCTATCTAAATCAGTCTATAAACACAAAACATTCATTACCTCTATTACACATACTTATGAATTGTAGATAATATTAATTTTGCACTAAGACGCCTACATGCACCTTCACATCTAAAGCCTGGTTTTTACTTGGCACACAAGTGCAAGTGTCCAATAGTCCATTTTACAGTTGTGTGCTTAGAATCCAGGCCTTTGAACAGAAGTGAGGCTGGAGGTGACTTTGTTGTGATACAAACCTTCCTTCTTTTCAAATGTAAATTATTCTGTTCTTATGTAAACTAGTTTCTGATCTCTATCATCTCATGGTCACCCCTAACCTCGCTTTCATACAGAGGCTTGGTTACATTTCACAGAACTGTAAAATGGTCTATTACATGTAAACTGAGAAGCACAAGGATGAAAACATTTTGATTGTTTCTACTTGCTCTTGCATTTCCAAATCGGATCAAACTCCCCCACCTTTGACAAATTATATGGTGTGCGACAAATGCAGACTGCAGACTAAAATTATATCCCTATAAGTATACTTATTATTATTATTACTTGGTTGTGTATTTATGAATCATTGATTGGGCAAGTCAAATTCCAGAGGGTGGGAACAGCAATGGAGGTCAAATGCCCCTTATATGCCCAGCCATCCCCCTCCCCTTCATTAATAGGTTCATACATAAATACCAGAGTCAAACCAGAAATTGAAAATAATACTAATCAATAATTATTTCAAAGCTATTGTGTTTTGGTATGCAATAGTGGAACCTATAGACACATTGGAGCTTCAAAATAATTCCATTTTGTCAGATTTAAGCTGTTTCCTAATATATACAGTGGAATCCCCATTTATCAAGCCTCCAATTCAAGGGATTTCACTGGGAAGGGCCAACAACTGCATTCAATGAATGTCATTAATATCAATTACATTCTGAGCTGGCTCATAAGAGCCTTTGATTATGTTATAAAATGGAAGCGGTAAGCCTATTAAACATATGATTAATTTTTTGTTGTGTGCAAAAGTTATTTAGACTGTATTTTTGGTATACCAGAGGAGAGCTGTCAGGGTTGATAATGGCTACGTTGCGATGATTTTTAATTAAAAAAACACATAAACAGTAGTTGTTATATTACCATTTGTTAAGTATTTTAAAGCTTTTTTATATTGTTGCTTTCGTGTATGTCAAGGCAAATTCAAAGGGAATCTGCGAAAAAATATGTTTTTCTTTTTTCCGAGAAAATGCTATTTCAGCATTTTTTTCCAGATTGAAGCTTGATTATCTCTGAAAAATGCGTGGTTACCCCCAATTTTCTTTTTGGAATCCAATAGCCCTTGATAAGATCTGCTTTTCCCGCATAGTCATAAACCGCGCAAAAATACTTTGGTATTAGGAGGCACCGGTCTTAACCATCAAATGAGACCATTGTGATTAGCAGGCTGAACTCCACAGCCTCGACTGATAGGCTCGCTCCGTGTTCAAACGCATGCAATTTTATTATCTCATTAACAGTATTGATTAAAATTTGGGTGTATGTTAAACCAAGAACAGTGACCCTGGCCAACACCCCTGGAACACCCCGGAACACCAACATATAAAAAAGGAAAAGTCTTCATGAGCGTAGTGGCCCACAACTGCCGGAGCCGGAGCCTTAATCCCAGTTTCTGTAGCATGAAGCAACTAGGAGTATTCCTTAACCCCTTGGTTGGGATGATAGTCCATCGCAAGTTAGTCCACCCTGGAGCATTTTGTCGCCGGTACTCATTTATACTCCTGGGTGGAGAGATGCACTGAGAGTAAAGTATCTTTCCCAAGAACACAACACATTGACCCCAGCCAGGGCTCAAACCCAGACCACTCAGTCCTGATAGTCCAGCATGCTAACCATTACTCCATTAGGCCACCGCATCTTCCGCCACCAAAAATATACTAAATGCCAATTTCAGACCACTGACCATGTTCCATTTCCCCTTTTGGACCACTTCAGCCATATAATATCTTATTTATTTTCATTTCCTTTTTTCATATTTTTAATTTTCTTCGTATTTGTAATTTTTGGGTGTTTTTTGGAGTGTTCTGGGGTGTTTCGGGAGTCTTTTTGGTTTTACATACACCCATAAAATTCACTTTGAATTCTTCAGAGCTATATTCATCATTTAGGGGAGTGTACTGTAAAGTTATTATATATTATATAAGCTGTACGTGGGCTAAATATCTGTTATTTGTTCAAAAAGGTTTTTTTTTGGTGGGCTTCTTTTGGGGGAAATGGGGGAAGGGAGTTGCGTCTCAAACCTTTTTAGGTGTATATAAAAGAATAAAGCATAGTAAATAGATATCTATTTAAAAGTTGAAAATCCCTTTCATTAATTATCCTTGATCTAGAGCATAATAATTAATTATATGTTCTCTTCTGAGGTGGGTTAATACTGGGTACCAGTATACTGGTCTACCACTTAAGCCCTCTCTCCTCCAGCTGACCTGATGGTTAATTACATTCTCTGCTTTGTTTTCTCTTCAGATTTGTACTTCAAAACCATTGTAATATCAGGCAGCACTTGTGATGTCAGGAGAATAAATTAAATTGATATTGGTTTGAAATAATTTATAATCTATATAATATATAAAATTGTTTGTTTTACTAATTCAGAGGGTGACACTTGATTGATGGTGTTGCAGTTAATCATGATACTAAAAAAAATTGTGGCCAGTAAAAAAAAAAGGACCAAATAAATATTTGAAGAAAGATTTTTGAAATGTGATGGTTGTCTGCTGTATTTAGATTTCATTGAATCTGATCCTAAACAGTGTGATTTTAATATTGAATGTTTAAAATGTTAAAATGTTAGCACATGCTGTTAGTGTATTTTGCCCCTTTAATAAATATACATGTACATGCATGTGTAATCGAGCATGGTATGAAAAATCAAGCCTTTGTTGGAAAATACATATACTTTTGGTCTGATTCACACCAGTCTGACTCTTATGTCAATTCATGGCCTGTTAAAAATTCAGACCATAATTTCCAAATTTATGTTTCAAATCATGTACAATTTTGGTTTTAAATTTATTTTTGTTTGATATTTATTTCCTTTTGTGTTTATTTTGTTTTAGAGCATGGTACTTAATGACAGTACTAACTAATGACATTAAATTCAAAAAATTTGTAATGTAAAAAATAAATTATAGTCACAACATGATAATTTTTAAAACAGTGTTGGGTTTCTGTTCCTTCTAATACTGCTACCATATTTTTCAGTGTTTAACATTTGAGTGACTTTCACTGGAAAGAACACTGTCAATTGGTTTTGTATCTGATAATACATATGTCTTATTATTAACCAAGCTTGACAGTACAGATCGAGTGCAACGAGGTCCATACAGAAAAGACTGAGGGCCGACTGAGGGCTGATATTTTTACTAACAAATTTGCACGATTTTCGCAATTTCTAAACCCCACTAAAACCAAATTAAGGGCAGTAGGTGGTATCATATTTACCATTTTTCCATTATGACAATTAAATTATATATTGCTTTTATTCCGGTTCCACATGTAATAATAATAATAATAATAATAATTATTATTATTATTATTACAAGTGTAACTGGAATAAAAGCAATATATAATTTAATTGTCATAATGGAAAATGGTAAATATGATACCACCTACTGCCCTTAGTTTTGGTTTTAGTGGGGTTTAGAAATTGCGAAAATCGTGCAAATTTGTTAGGAAACTTGTTTGCGGGTACATTTTCCGCGATATTCCACATCAGTCATGTTATACAGGCTCACCCACCAAACTCTAGGGAAACTGAAAAGAAAAAAGCCCATTAAACGAAAAACAAAATCCATTCAAGAGAACTTTGACGTAGATCACATTTCTCCAGAGTCCAGATCATTCGAGGAACTTTCAGAGTTTTCAGTGAAATCAAATTACCGTCAGCATGCTCAAATGTTTTCGCCCCTCAAATACACGTTTATTATTTTAAGTTACAGGTCATACACAATAAAATATGCTAGTCGGGACATAAGCAATTAGTCCGGCCAGGTTTCTACGTCAAGACGATAGAGTCGGACTTTCGTTTTGCTGACTTTTGGGACTTGAACCAACGACCATCTTACGCGCGCCAAGCAAACAGCCAGCAACGCAACCTCTGTAAAGTCGGAAGAAATTTCAATATATAAACAAAGTGATTAGTTTCTAATGAAACTGTGGTGCTGCGTCGGCGGGCAAGTGAAACACTATGTTGATTATCAACTCGGAGTTGATAAAGGTAAATTAACCGCTGTAGCGAATTTCTAGAAGCTGATGTTTTGAGCGTTAGCCCTTCGATTGGGATCATCTTAACATATTTTTAGTAGACAAAGCAAGGAAGCTATCACATTTCCACACAGTTCTCCAAATATTTATTCAGCCTTTTTTCCTGGGAAAACATGCACATGTAGATCTGAAATACAGGGTTAATTTCTAACCCAAAAGCATTAGATACAATTTTAATGAATTGCATGACTTTCCTGGCATTTGATGTTGACTGGTATCACACTGTAATCAGGGTGATGAAATAAAAACCTGAAGAGGAAACAAAGCAGAAGATTGTATTAATACAAGAAAACCCTACTTGCTGATGCATCAGCAAAATTTAAAACTATGTGATTGTCTACATACTGATAACAAAAAAAGAAACATGAAAACAACTATGGTAAATTAAAATTTTGAGTTTCAGTGAATAGACCTACAGTAGACTCCCGCTATCTCGAACTCGGTTATCTCGAAAATCCCACTATCTCGAAATCAAACCCATTCCCCTTGCCCTTGTTTTTCAGTCATTTACTATCGGCTATCCCGAACTCCTCCTATCTCGAACTGTTTTTCGTTCCCCTTGAGAGTTCGAAATAGCGGGAGTCTACTGTATATTGTATTTAGCTTGGTTTGTTCCATTGTTTGTTGCCCCATTTCAGACCAATTGTGACATTACTAGAGCTAGAGGATTGTTTCTTTCAAATTTTTATATAAACAAAGGAACGATTCTCTACAGAACATCACATGGTCTGAAATGAGCAATTGGCATATGAAGGTAAATAAGTCTATTTATTTCACAATACTACCGTACAAGCTCTATTTAGCCACCCCCTCCCCTCTCTTATAAGCCCTCCCCCCATTTGGAAGTCAGATTTTGTAATAAGCCCCCCCCCCCCCCCCCCCCCCCTCTCTCTACATCCCACCTGTCAGAGGTCAGAGTTTAAAATGTTAAATATAGCATCTGAATTTATTTAAAATCAGGCTGATGTAAATGAAGGTTCAGCAATAGACCGTTTTCATTATGACGTCACACGCGCAAAGGTTGCTGGTACTTGTAGTAAAGCCTGCGCGTTTACGCCGCGAACCTCGCAGGCTCTTCGCTGGCAACTGAATGAAATCTTCACAACGGTTCGTAATTTGACTTTTTTGACTGCAGTTGTTTTTCAAGAATGTATGGAAATCGGGTGACAGCTTTGGAAAACAATAGCTGAGCATTGAATTTCAGTGTTTTCGTCAAGAACTTCAGTGTTTTCAGCGTACTACAGTTATTCGTGTTTACGGCGACTAAAATTCATTCATGTAAGCCAAGGAAGTTTCACTTCGCATTGTTTTTAAATAACAACATAAGCCTTAAGCTTACAACCGTACAGCTTCACAATACAGCAAAGACGAAAGAGATTTTTCTTATGGACGGTCAGTATAACAGAGAAACTCAAATCCAATTGGAGAAATTATTCTTCAAACGCGTTTGTATTGCCGGTTGAACTGGATTTTCAGCTGAACTGATGCCGAAATCTTCACGACGTACGCGAAGTAGGTAAATAAAATTTACTTATTAGCTTGCAGTAGTTGTTGTGTGTCTTCAATCGTAAGTTGTATTTTATTTTAGCGAATTGAACTTGCAGTAACAGTTAGCTCTTTCTTGTTCTGGTCGTGTCAATTTTAGTTTTAGTACGAGCGAGCGAGCGAAATTAAGCTTATTTGAGTTTAGTGTGAGCGAGCGAAATTATTTTTACATCTAAGTTTCTTTTTACTTGTCGATCATTGAAAGGCAACCTTCTAAGGTTTTTACTTGCGTAAACATTAGCTCCCCATGTCATAAAAAGGTGAAAGCAATGTGTCACTTAAAACTTTCACAAATTAGCCGCGCTGCTCGCCGGAAATTTATGAAAACTTTGCGTGAAAACACGTGTGTAACAAGGCGTAGTACGCGACACTTTCATGGGCGGCACTTTAGCTTTCATGCAAGATTATCCTCCCATCTTTTGGATGCTATTTCCACTTATGGAAGGTCCTCTACACTTTAACCATCGTCTAAGTTGTTCACAATGAAAATTATTTGGCTTTTGTCTTTAAACGAAGCATGTTTCCTTTACCACGTTCAAGCCACTTTCATAGTTTATATTTCGCGCAGAACCTCGCGCGAGGTTCGCGATCTTTACTACAACTACCCGAATCCTTTGCGCGCGTGACGTCATAATGAAAACGGTCTATTGTAAGACGGATACATAACCCATTTCTTGTTCTGTTTTAGTTAGTGGTGTAATAGTAAAGTTTGAAAAAGTTAATATTAATTTCCTCTAAAATTTATGATTTGCAAAAGCCCCCCTCCCCCCCCCCCCCACCCCTCTTGGCTCTAATAAGCACTCCCTTCTCCCCCATCTAATAAGCACCCCCTTCTTGGGGCCTGAAATTAAATAAGCCCTGGGGGGCTTAATAGACCTTTTATGGTATTCTAATATACAGTCGCAGCTCCCTGAGGGAACATTCTTGTAAGCGGACAGCTACCCAGGTACCTACTATCGATCGATAGAAGGCTCTCTGAGTGCGCACACAGTTTTTGTACATTACGACTAAAAAGTATTAAACACAACCATCAATAAATCGATATTATACATTTAATAGATCAGCCGCTGGGTTATGGTAAAACATTTTTTTTAGACAGCTAGCTCTCAGTTTCTATGGACTTTGATTGTCGAGTCAGGGCTTTACCTCTTGCCAACTATCAACCAATAGAAACCTTGAGCTTGCCATCTAATTGTTAAATATATAGACATAGTATTCCCAAAAATTCCATTAGTTAAATGTTATATATAATATTACGATGTATGAGGATGAATCAATGAATGATAAACATCAATCATTAAATGTGCTCGCTTGACGCTTGTTCAGTTGTTGTAGCACCCAGGAAGCGACAATTGATGTATTTTCATTTTAAAGTACAGTGGAACCCCGATTTCTCAAACCCTCGTTTTCTCAAAAACCCCGATTTCTCAAAAACCCCGATTTCTCAAACCAAAAGTTGTTTTCAATTGAGCCAGTTTAATTAATGTGATGACTGGGATCAGAGATATAAAAATATTCCCTGACCATGGGAAAATATTCATTGTAAACATGACATTTAATCTCGTACAGTCTCGCCAGGTCTTTTGCTTTCACAGAAAACAAAACTCATTCTTTTATCGAGACGAGAAACACGATACGAGAAACACTCCTAGGTGGGTATCGCCTAGGCCATAAAGTGTAAAGAAACTGTCAACTTATTTTTGACAGGACCGAAGGGTACTGTACAATACTGAATAGGTAAACTTATGTGGGGATAATGTTTTCAAAATTACCATACTTAGCTGAGGTCCAATGATTCTTTCAGCATCCACTGCTTGGCTTTTACAACCAAAATAAAAACACGAGCTCTTAAAAAGTGACCACTGGCCAGAACCCTATCAAACAAAAAGGAAATGATTAATACGAAGTAAGGAAAGGTCTAAAAACCTTTGTAGGTAACACAGTTACCAAAGCATGAAGCAAATAGGAGTATTGCTAAAGTACTACCCATGGATAGGATGCTATTCCATCACAGGTTGCCCCCAGCATTTTGTCAGGTACTCATTTGTACTCCTTGGTGGAGAGGGGCAATGTGAGAGTAAAGTGTCTTGCCCAAGGACACAACACAACGACCCCAGCCAAGGCTTCAACATGGACAGCGCGATCCAGAGTCCAGCACACTAAACATTAGGCCACAACAGTACTTCCCTAATTTGTGATCACTGTTACATGTAGTATAATTATCATACAATATGTAGCATCAATAAAAATCGATAACGTAAAACCATTAGAAAAATCAATATAAACATGAAACATTAATATAATAACTAATTTATATCGATTTCATCAGAGTATCAATTATCGATGTTATACATGTACAATGTACACCTGTAGATTGCCCAATACAGAATGCTTTACATTCAAATAATTAAGGTAATTCCCTGGTAATAGAACCAAACATAGATTTCTGATGAAACTTGGTACACTTTTGTAACAAGTCAGGGAGATAATAAAAAACGTGATAAAAAGAGGGGGTCACTGTGCTCGTTTCCACGCCACAATGCTGACGAGTGCGGTCATTTTGGCCCCTTTTGGCAAAAACCGTGCGCAGCAAATAAGCTCGATGTTTTTCAATGCAGCCGTGATATCGCACAGAGTTTGACTTTATTCCATTGTTTATTCACCGACGTTCCAGAAAAATGTCTTCGATTTCCTTTGTATTTACTTTAGACTCCAAAGTAGATTCAAATTGGATATGCGCTGTAGGACCGTAGTGGCTCCCTCCGGAGATTTAGTTAAATTGCCAAAAAACTGATCATAGATTTCTGCCCATCTTTTTCTTGTGTAATGTAGATACTGTTCTTATTAAAATTATGAAATAAAAAATGGGGGTCACCGTGCTTGTTTAGAAGAAAACGACCATTTATTTCCCAGCCAAGCTTTGTCTGAAAGAAATCCTGTAATGTTCTGTATGTGCGCGCGCTCGCACTCGCGCTAAATGATGCGTGGCGCGCGCAAATGACGCAATAAATTATGCGCAGTAAGGATGCGCAATGCAATACCAAGGAATCACCTTAAAGGTCAAATGCAACGAAATTTGGCATTTTTTTCTTTTGTCGCGAAAACTGTTCTTTATACTAGCATCAATCATACTCAACCCTCAAAAGCTGGTTTGGGACGATTTGTGGCGCTTATAAGGCACGAAATTCGATAATTTCCGATAATTTCCGACGGCTTAACGAAAACGAACCAGGAATGACCGCGCTTGGAATGGAAACGAATTTGCTGTTTTTGTGATGTCATATGTGGTGAGCTTGTTTTCACGCGCGTGTTTTCGCGCGTGTTTTCAGCAACGTGTGAAGGTCGATGCGAAGAAGCTTTTACTGAATTTCTCACATTATATTGCTCTCTTATCATTGACACGTGAATGGAGAACTACGCAGTGGAATTAAAGAACTTGCATTTCTTCAAAAAGGCGAGTGCTCATTTGATTTTAACCGACAGAATTTGAGTTTGTTGTTGTTTTGGAAATCCTGAGTTTCACCGCCCGCGTTAGCTAGCTTACGGTTTTAAAATTACAATCTCTGTGTTTAGACTCAATTCCTCAGTTTTAATCATTTGCTTTTCGTTTCTCCTTTTTACTAAACAAACCTTCCGTTAAGTGTAATTCAAGAAAGAACCTAGTGATACCGGTAGTCCCGGCAGAAAATAATTCTCGGCAAGTATGATTTATAGTTGCGCCGTACGTTGAAATGAATGCAAGCTTGAATTGAGTTTGACGAGGCTTCGCATAAAATGAAAAATTGTAAATTGCCACCCGACCGAATGCAAAAAATTAGATTAACATGGGAAATGAAATTGTAGAAAACTTAGGAAACAGTTTTAGTCGAAAAATGCTTTCAAGAGTATTGAAGAATGAAGATTGTCCTAAAATTTGCCGGTTGCGACTTTGAATGGTTTTTGTGTTAATTTGAAATAGCTTCTCATTTCAGCTGCTTTTAGTGGTGGAATTCTGTTGAGTCTCCATCGTCTGTTCTTCGCAGCTACATACCTTTCAGTAATTACATATTTCGGTATAAGAAATTAATCGTCCGAGTTTCTTGTTATTTGGATTCATTAACTTAAGTTTTATTTCTTCGGTAGTGTTTATAGCGACCTTGCGTTAATAAAAACAGATTTTCAAGATTTCTAGCATCACAGAACCATGCAAGTAGGAAACAAATAAAAACGTTATTTGCCGGCCTTTTTATTGTAGGCTCAGATTAGAAAAGTAGTTTGTGGATCTATCAAATCAAACCTGATACAAGAAAGTTTGCGACTTTATACCTTTAGCTTTCTGCGTTTCGCAAAGGCTGAACGTCGTGAACGACCGCATTCCGTGTTCGTCGTGCTTTTTGAAGGACATTCTTGGTCAATACTTCGCTTTATTCCATAGTTGAAAATGGTCGGTAAAGCATCAGCTTTCAGTCGAAGTCTTCGTGGCTTGAACTGAGATACCAGGTGTGCCCTAATAACTCAAGATTATGCTCGAAGCTTTCAGGGGAGAAATTCACGGAGCAAAGACGAGATGCTGCAGTTGGCGTGAAATCTTTCCTTTTCATTAATCTCACCCATTCCTTGCATCTCTTCTCGTCTTTAGGGAATGTAAAAAAGCTTACGCCTGATTTTGAACAGTTACTACAGTTAAAAGCAGCACAAAACACCATACTTGTTGATGTTTTGAAACTGCAGAATTTTGTCATTCTCGCTCTTCTCGCGGACTCGCGCGTGTATGTGACGTCATATGTGGTGAGCTTCCCATTTCCGACAATTTTCCGAAGTTTGCCCGAACGCTTCCGTTTGTGGAAGCGAAAAAAAGGCGGTTTTCAAAGTCGAATATCTCGACGACGTTTTGTCCAAATCGTTTCAAACTTAAGAATATGATTATTCATAATATTCCCTATTATTTCGACTTAAAACTAATCTTACTAAATTTTGTTGCATTTGACCTTTAAGTGAAATAACCTGATGAGCTAAATAATTGGCCAGTTTGAATTTTGAATTTGTTCTTTCACATCAACACATGCCAAAAGTCTGTATACTCAAAAATTGTAATATCCTGTAGCAGTTTGGAAACATCATATACATGTATATATAGCTTCTGATTTATATATACAAATTGCAAACAGTCTCAACAACATATTAATAACAACATAACCACAGTGAGATAAAAACGAAAGATGCTACATATACGAGAAATAACACGTACAAAAAATAGGCCCGCGATGCGTGCTCATGGCTACTGCAACTTTTACTCAGAGAATGCGCATACATGTAGCCCATGAACCGAGTAAACGGAATGGGTTACGGACTCTCGTGATTTCAATCAGTAAGGTGGATTCTCGGAAATGCCGCGAAAAATTAACAAGTCGATACTAAAACATAAGATGCAGTCTCGCAATGGAATGATTTACGATGGGAAATAGGAATACGGATGAACGGAAGATGGACTTGTTTACAACTGTATTTGGGCTAGACGCTTTGCTGTTTTAAAAGGTTTAGTCTTCAAGGAAATCAATACTGAAAACTTTGGAAATTGAGGTTAGTTTACTTAATATTTAGTTATTAGTTTCTTGTGATGAGAGAAATGACAGCCCAATCCACTGTATATACATATGTGTGACGGTTATTTTAATGTAAACATTTTTATTTGGCAAATATTTGCCAAGATTCGTAGTTTCTGAAGTTACATATTTAATATTTAATTAATAATTACGTGTGTGAAATAAATCTCGTGTGAAAGTTAATTATTTTTTCTCAGGCGTTAAACATTGCGAATGCATACACAAATTCGTTAATAGGAACCGAAAGATTGAAAGAGTCACATTTCTTTTTCATTAAAAGCAATTTGATTTAAATTAAAACTTAAAACCTGGTAATTCCTTCAGCTTAGTTCCTACGTACGTTCACCTGGGAGCCTGGGAACGGGTTTGTGTGCCGGCTCTTCCTATCTCAGGAAGTCATTTCGTGCCAATTCGAGTAAGCGGGAGGGGAACACCTGGGTTTGGTTACTAGCCTTTAGTCTTTTAATTGCAAGTATTTCCTGGCTGTTTATTTACATAACAAGTTGTCACGCGAAAAATATAAGATGTGAATAGTGAAGTGACGACATTATTGTCTGATTTCCGTGAATTATAAACAAACTACAGGTTGTTGCTATAATAGTTTTAGATACATGTAAATGTAATAATGCATGAACAATTACATAAAACAAGCACAAACTTTGAATTTGAATTCGTCACGCAAACCCGCTACATGTTTGCCACGTGCATGGCTCAACTCTCACAAGACCTCTCAATGATAGGTCAAGACTTCGTTCTCTGAGTTGTCGCCGTTGAGGATAGTACAGCAACTTTGTTGGTTTTGTTATTTTTTTCTTTGGCGTATTGCATTTGATAACCCTACCCCTAAGGCAACATATCTTGCTTTGGCTAACCACACTAAAATAATCGGGCCCGTAGGGCGAGGGGTGCGACAGGTGCGTCCGTAGACCGATGGCTGAAAAGAAAGTGAATTAAAAGCTATAATTCGCTAACTGGAAATGAAGCCTGAATCAACGAAGATAACATCGAAGGTCCGCCATTTGTAGATTTGCTGGGTGACACATTTAATTTTGGACCAGATCTTGAGATTCTAAAGCTGAATTTAACGTTAACGATAAATTCGACCTAAAACCCTCATCCGAAATTTTAATCTCCAGGCTCTATCAAAATGAGAGAAGACTGGTACCCCAATAATGAACTGCAAAAGGGCTCAGCATGTGTGTCAAATGTGTGGTTGGATAAAATGGACCGAACAGAGCCAGAAGTCACTATGAATAGGCTCCGCGATGGGGTGAAAGGAAAAGCGAGCCGCGCGAAGACTGGGAGAGAGAGAAAGGGGCCCTCTCTCCCAGGCTTCGTGCGGCTCGCTTTCACGAAGCCTATTCATAGGCTAGAAGTCACAGAAGAGCGAAATAGAAAGGCCGCAGTAAAATCCTGTCAATCGATAGATACCTTTGTCCGTAAATTGTAAATTACATGTCACATAAAGTTTCTCGTTTGTCAAAAATCCATTGTGAATTTAAAAAGTGCAAGAAATGTTTATGTTTATACCACAGGCAGACCATCCTATGTTTGAGTGGTCAGTGTTTACATTATTCAGGTCACGAACTACAGACTTACTGTGACGGTTGAGATTTGGTTCACAAGTTTAGATTTAAGAGTCAACTTGATCTGTATTATTCAATAGAGTCAGAGGTCTATAACTAGAGGTTTCCATCTCTGGTATTGGGTCTTGGCCCATCAGATTCGCAGTTAGGCTATTTTTAGACATTTTTCGCGCGAAACCAGCAGCCAATCACGTTAAACCATTTTTAATGATATGCGAGCGCTACTCAAAGGCAGAAACTTTGCCGGCCAAGGAAAAGCGAAAAGCGTCACAGCAGAATGTAATAATTGTTTAAATACTTCACTAAATTTAGGTCAAACTTCGGTATACTTTTTGTAAAACTATAAGTCGACTGAGTGATTTTTCAGTTTCAATCTAAATGAAGCATGATTTGTATGAATTCGGCGGCAAAACTTCTGGCGCGGTGTCCAGTTGGCAAGTTGAATGAAAAGAAAGCAAGACAAAGTTTTCTCCGCGGATTAATGTTCACTCAATTTCTCCAAAGCTACGTATATTCTGGAAAATTGTGCAGATGGTTTAGCTTAACATGGGAAGATTCGAAATAATTGTGGAGCTGAACATTATATTCATTTTACAAGTTGAACGGACAGCTATACGCAGCCGAAGGTTTCACTTGTTTACATGTATACGGCGGGCAAAACTTGCGCGACTACAGAATTAACGAACGTCTGAGCTTAAAATCAAGTTCATTGAAGTAAAAGAACAAAGGAAACCCTCAATATCTACATGGATGGAAAGAAAGAGAGTGGTCTTCGAAGAGAATTTCACTGTGAAGTGATCTTTGAATGATTGACTGTCACGAACGCGTGACGAACTGCCGTATATCTGATCCATGGATATTTATTGTGCTGATTTTAAAACCTTAATTCAGCTGGAATTGACAAGCCTCTTAGAAATACAAGGTAACAATACTGAATAGACCGAAGCTTAAACTTGTGTTGTAAACAGGTTTTCATTTTTTGGACGAATTAAGCTTAAATAATTGTCTGATCTTCCCGTAAATTAATTTCAGGCTGCCTTTAGTGCTCTTTCAGTCGCATTAGTTGTACATTTTACAGGCATTTCCCATTAAATATTTCGTTTCAAACTTCGTGCATTATTTAGTGGAATTAACTTTTGTTTGATTTAGAAGGGCCAAGGTTTTTTACTTAATAATTTTAGCCAGCGCTTCAATCGACGAACAAACCGTCTTGAACAAAAATTGTCGAGCTGGCGCGTTCACTGACCATTTTTGTGGCGTGATTGGCTGCTGGTTTCGCTGCGAAAAATGTCTAAAAATAGCCTAACTGCGAATCTGATGGGCCGCGCGCAATGCTAGATGAAACCTCTAGTTATAGACCTCTGATAGAGTTTATATA
This sequence comes from Desmophyllum pertusum, assembly GCA_029204205.1. NCBI lineage: Eukaryota > Metazoa > Cnidaria > Anthozoa > Scleractinia > Caryophylliidae > Desmophyllum > Desmophyllum pertusum. The sequence goes on from MU826857.1 coordinate 344,178, forward strand.
TATATGTCAATTGAGTCATGTGTGCTGTTATTTTGTCATTCCGGGCTGTTTAAGACTTTTTTTGGCGAGATTAAAAATTCGGCCTCCTACCGGCGGGACCCCCCCTACAAACTCGGGAGGCACTCGAAAGTTAGTACACGCAATCCCCTCCCCTTTCGCACACCCGCTTAATACGGACACCCGCTTATTACGGACAGTTTTGTTTGTCCCGACGAAAAGCTTCAAAATCATACCCTGCGTATATATTCCCCGTTTTAAGACTAAAAAAATCGTAAAATATATAACCCGTTCAAGACAAAAAGAAGACAGAAAAAAATAATAATTATTGGGGAGTCTCACCCCCGTGGGGAAAGGTTTCAAAAGAAGATCACTGACAGAGAAACCTGGAGGCGGTGAAACGTGAGAGTTCGCGATAATAATCAATAATCGACAACTGAAAGTTCGACGAGGTCGAACACAGGCTGCTCTATTAAACGACAGCTGCACACTTCGCCAGTGGCTGTTGGAGTTAACGTAGCAGATAATTATTCTTTTGCATTGGAGCCAGTGCAAAAAGGTCGTCCTGGAGTACGAGTCAGTAGCGGCAACAGCGACACTCGTTGTCAAGGTGTTGACGTGAATGCAATTAAGCCACTAATTTAATGCGATCAAAAGATATACGGTCGAGTATTTTTGGCTCCAAACAACTCAATGAGTCATGCGATCAAAATATATTCTTTCGTGTTTTTTTTCTCTCGGCAACGTAAAAATCGTCAATATAAGATTAAAACATCAACGAGAAGGCCTTGCTTGTTGAGAATGTAAGCAACGGCTTTTGTTGTTCGTTAACTCGTTGGGTGCTCCATAAGGAGTTGCAGATGTTTTATGAAGAGCTTGTTTACATGGGGCTGATTGCTCTTTGTAAAACTCTAAGAAACAGATTTCTAAGGAGTATCATTAAAGTGATCGTATACCTTCACTTAACTGATAACGACATTTTCGAGACTTAGGTTACACAATTAACATATAGTAATAAACCAGCGTCATGTGTAAACCAGCGTCATGTGCTGTGCACTCAGTGAATGAAGAAGCTTCCGAAGTGAATGAAGAAGCTTCCGAAGGAGTAATATTGAATCTGCTCGCTGATCTTGCTGTTTGGTAAGTTTTGTTGCGTTCAGTGGTTATAGTTCATCCGAAGAAATAAATTATATTTCCATTCAAACTTCTACTTATGCGCATACTGCGCATTCCTTTCCCCCGGCAGCATTTTCTACCTATCAGGTATACTAGTTTATCTTACATTAGCCCTTAATACGGACAACGGACACTTTCCGCTCTCACACAAAGTTAACCTCGCTTATCTGTGCACTGTATATTTTCATTTGTCATGACATGTTTGACAACTGTCTTCCGGTGTTTGACCCTTGTAGACCTAAACGTTCTCTGCTCACTGTGCTCACACAAAAGTAGCCTGCGTGACAGGCGTAGCACAAAAGTTTTCACTTCCTTGGGCTTTTATTGCAGTCATTAGACGTTGCTTAATACGGAGGCGTTTCAATCACAGTCAAAACGAAGGGATTTGACTTCACGAAAGTAAGAAACCTGAGAAACCGAAAAAAAACCCTGCCAAACTGTCAAAGTTATTTGCCTTTATCTCTGTAATTGTGTAATAACCCGACCAATTACACGCCGCAAAATTATTGACATATTATAAATAGACGACGAATTATTACACAAGAATCCATCAAAGAACAGTTCTCATCTTGCTTCCTGCTATAATGTCACGGAAAAAGATGCATTGTGGTAAAAGAAAATCTCGATTTTTCCCCACTATACACTAATACAAATTAGAACTTGCCCGGCCGTCCCAGACCCCCCCAAACGGCAGCAAATAAGCCACAGAAGCCCACAGAACAGCCATTTGGACTGGTACAACTTAAATTTTATCTTCTTATCAATAAAGACGCAACTTAATGACTTACATCCTTTACAAAGAAACCGCAATTCTGTTATCTTATGTCAACACATAGTCTAACGTCACTGTTGTTTTCAACCCAAGATCAACATGTATCTGTATTTTTCCGTCTTATCTTTCCTCGACACATGCACACAGCAAAACGTGACTCCACCATGTAGTGATTCTGTTTGAATCACTCATAGGTACAGTTTGCATCAACAGTCTTTCAACTGAACTGAAGCTGTGAGCGATCAACCTCAATTCAAAGCGGGCTGGAAAAGGTAATTACATTTCACAGAAATGCTAACTAAAACTACTACGTAGCAGTGCTCGAAATTAAAAAAAAAAACCAAGTTGTCCTTATGCCCAATGCCGGACAACCAAACCCCTGACTTTGGTTGCCCTGATGACTGCTTGGTTGTCCTTAAAATATTATCTGACCGATTGCCTAATAAACGTTTTGACTCAATTTTCACAATTCTCTGAAGTGCATTAATTCAAATAATAAATTCACAATGTTTCACACAAAGTTAGTATATATGTAACTACTTGTGTTTACTTTATTCAGTGTCAAGGTCCAATGCTTATAACATGTCTGAGTCCAGGGCTCAAAATTACTAGTCGCCAAATGCAATTTTTTAGTTGCCAGATTGTAAAATCAGATAGAAGCTAGTTTAATTTAAAAGTGTTTAAAATCATTATGGTTGCGAAAATAAAAACAAAACAAGCTTTAAAACAAACAAATTACATATTAAGACTTTCCAGCCACTAACTTTGTAGCTAACGTGAGCCAAACACGATCGCAAGTAACCAGAGACACAACCCATCAACATACATGAAGTACTCAAGATTTTCACTAAGCTTGCAATGCATTATAGGGCGATTTGAACCCAGAAACTGTGAATGCCACTTGCGTGAGCTACTTGCGTATATAAACTTCGATTCAGTTGATTTTAAAAATCTTGGTTGCTTCCATTTATTACCTGAAGATTACCCCTATATTTAGAGCTATTTTCCTGTGTCAAATTAATAACTTCTTTTCGTTATTCTGTTGGACATCACAGAAACGTAAGTACTTCGATCGATTTATACTTGGGTTGTCCGGTGGTTTTTTCTCGGACGACCGGGCCTTTAGTCTTACTGAAAAGTGGTTGCCCGAAACACTTTTTAGTCGTCTCGGACGACCGGACGACCGCTAATTTCGAGCACTGACGTAGATCGAACTTTATGTGTAGACTTGGTACACCACTACAACAGGGCGTCTGAGGATATTTTTTCCTTGACGAAGATAAAGGACAGCAAAAAAAAGCGATTTTGTTTTACTCCGGTTTTGCCGTCGTGACTCACCGCTCAGTTTGAGCCAGGGTACTATAACAACTGTAAATGCTTCAAGTCAATCGTCTCCAAGTCCTCCAAACAGACATTTCAGCCTGCGTAGCTAGCAGTTTCGGCGGCCACGCGCGTGGTTTGCCCTCGTTTTCGTTCATGGCTTCGGCACGCGCGCATTTTGCCATCGCGCGCCAACAAAATCGCCAGCTACGCAGCCATGCTGGTCGCTTCTTCTCGCGGCTTCGCTCCGGAGGTGGGTGGGGGGGGGGGGGGGGCACTCCCTTATATACACTATATAGGAACGTGCCGCTGGACAGGGTATGGTTTTTTAAGCAGTTTGGTCTGCAACAGGGTATAACAAACAACAATTTTTGGTCTGGAACAGGGTATCAGTTTCCTAGAAGTTGGCACAAGTATCGTTAATTGTTACTCGAATCGAAACGCGTAGACTGAAGAAGCTTTACAACTGCTGCTTACTAGTTTAGCCTTTTGGGTTAGAAAAAATCGTCTGGAACTGGGTATCTTTTTAACATTTAGTGTGGAACAGGGTCGCAAAATTAGCGTTTTGTAGTCTGGTGCAGGGTAAGGGGTTTTATAGCCCAGCGGCACACCCCTACCCAAATGTTTTGGGAGTACCCCCGCCCCCCCCCCCCCCACACCCCGGGCTTCGCTCCTCGCGCGTGAGGTGACTCTGCTCATATCATAGCTAACTGGAGAGGATAATTACAGTACACTACACGATTCACGTTTAACGTAACAAATTTCTCAGGTCACTTTTAGCAACACTCTGCTCTCGTAAACTAGCTCGCCGACTTCTCAGTTGCGGACAACAAACTCTGTTCAGTTTATCTACCTTCATGTCATTTTGATCAGTACATCTAACAAAAACACAAGCTAATTTGAATACAATCACCCTTTTTCTTAAAACAACGGAAACTGTGCTCAAATGAGATGATCTTATCTTTCGTCTACATACCAAGATTTAATTGGTCTCGATATTTCACACAAACCAAGCAGATAAGTTCGTCTATAATTTTAGAAGATATTTTCATATTAAAATCATTCCTCGTTTTGAAAATATCATTTTGTCACGATGTCCAACGACAGACTCCCGAAAGCGCGGTGAATTAATTTTTTTCTGCAATCCAATACGCGGCTTTGATCTTTGTCACAACAGCATTCGCAGCATTCATGCTGACATAACAAAATTCTCAAATCACTCATCACTCATACTCTTCTGATTGTCGTCATACAGTTTAACGATATTAATTTAACATGTAATATCTTTGTTTACACAGCAGCATTCGCGCTGACATAACAGGATCTAAAAATAAATTGCACATCAGCCTTTCAACAACTGTAGCTCTGAAAGATTTTCAAGGAGTTGTAAATTCACGCTAGCATAACAAAATTATTTGGTCCCTCAGCAATACTTTCTTCTCTGACTTCACCCCTCGCGCGTGTGACTAAATGAGTCTATCAAGTTTTACCTGTAGAAATTTCATTTATCTCTTCAGTTATCAATTGCTCATTTTATACTGTTTCATCACCCTTTAAACAACTGAAGCTGTGCCGGAATGATTTTCAAAAACTCTGCGGCTTCACCCCTCGCGCGTGAGGCTTAAACGTAAGTCTCCTGGAAGCCTAGCCAGCAAATACAGCTCCCACATAAACATTACTAACTAGAAAAAAAAATTATCCGTCCTTCTTAGTAAATATCTTAATTTAACCTATTCCCTTTTTAGCAACTTATAATATTTATTATCTTTATTTCAGGAAACTTCAATAACGATAGTACAACTCAAACAAATGAATTGTGCGAAGACTCTAAAAGACCAGCGGTTTCTCAAAAAAAGCTTCAACAATGTGGCTCAACCAAATGCGACCCTGTTCGTGTAGTTGTCAAAGAAATACACCTACGTAAATAGAAACATTTAAAAACAAACTTGTCTTTCATATTTATTTTGCAACGCAATTTCTCTCCATATTGCTCACTAAATATGCCAATCTTCCAGTTTTAATCATTGCACTTGACACCACTGTCAATGAAGCGAAGCAATCGAACAATGCCATATCATGTTCAGTTATTCAAAGAATTGTTACAAAAAAGTCTTACGAAGGAATGTTACAAAGAATGCTTCGACGACGACAATAATGGCCACTTGCGCAAGCGCAGTAGCCATAAAAACTATGTATGAATTTGCATCACTGACTATATTATGTACAACATGGCTTCAAACAGGTATGTCTCGAGCGACAGACATTATTTATTTCGTGGTGGCCGCTTCCAGCAATAAATCGAACTACACACACTACAAATTATATCCGTTTGTGTTTTGAAAATTAAACGTATTTAAGCTTACTGTAAAAGTAAAAGCGTAATTATAAGTTTGAATTGAACTCGAGTTTTAAAATAGTGTAAACATTTCATGGTAATTTAGTTTAAATATAAGCTTACATGTAAACAAAAGAAAAATCTCGGCAGCTTCCATGTTTTCAAGTGTCACGTCGAAATAATTTTATCCGGCGAATAAGTTTTCTCTTGCAGCTTCAATTTTGAGGAAAATACAGGCACAAGCAAGACGTTCGATCGACTACCTCAATTCCTACTGTAGTAGCTAAGCTTAAAATATAAGCTAAAATGTAAAAAGATGGTCCATGCTTTCACTCGTGTCTTCAGTCGTAATCTATTGTAATATTCATCCAACTTCCCGCGTGTATAATATAGAAAAATTCATTGCCTGACGAGGGAATTCCACGTTAAATTTCACGCGAAAAACCGATATCGCACGAATCGCGAAGCGATGAGTGCGATATCGGTTTTTCAAGTGAAATTTAACGTGGAATTCACGAGTCAGGCAATGAATTTTTCTTGAATCGCATAGCCTGTTACAAAAGGAAAAGGAATTATTTTTAAATACTTTAATACAACAGCGCTCGAGAAAGCCATACAACGTCAAGTGTCAGGACTGTCAGGAGCAAGCGAACGAATAAGAATCAAGCTAAGATTCTGTCACAAACTTTTATATTTTATCCTCGTGGTAGAGGTTTTTCCATTTTAATTGGGGAAACGTTATTTGTAGACATTTACGGGTTTGTCAGTAATTATAAGAACTCCGGCAAGTAAGCTTACTGAAGACAGAATCATGAACACTTTTACTTCGGCCGCGGCACACTGAAATGAATCAAAAGAAAACCCGGGAAGAAAAGCTTTGGAAAAGACGTCAAGCAATGCTGTAAGTAAACTTATGCTTTATACCTTGAAAGAACTTAAGCTTATTAGCGTTCAATATTCTACGTTTTAAATTTCAATGGCTTAGGTCCATCCCTGGTTTGAGAGAAGGTTTTTAGACCTTGTTGACTTGTTTTCGTTTCGAATGGAATTATTTTGTACTCAGTGCTGTGTAAACACTTGTTGATCTTTGAGCGGTTGTTTTTGTAGCTTCAGTTAGCACAAGAGAACTATTACGGTCAAGCTGTCGAAAGTATTAGTCAAAGAATGTAAACAACTATTCTTTTAGCCGAAAATTTTGACTATTTCGTTACAAACGGAACTGAAAAAAGTGTCTTCAAATGTGCTTTTAGCGAGTTTACCGATTCACCACGCGGTAATGATTGCTGTTTTCAAGTGGGTTTTAAAGTAAGATAATTTTATTACGGTCAAACTATCGACAATGTCGCTTCAACAAAATAGAAAGCTGTCCTATCACCGGAAAAATTTGGCGTATTTTTCTTTCTAGCGGACGTTTTGACGACGTTTTTAAAAGTACTATACTGTTTATTTACGTGTTTTGAAATTGTTCGCGCGGAACAAAAAGCTTTAATTTTATATTATTTTGTAGTCTTATCCGCTACATTTGTGGCTATTTCTCTGACACTATGAAGTCATTTAAACGTTTTACTCTTTACTTTACTGTACTACCAACCTCGTCCGGTTGCTGTACTACTTTCTCCCATAGTTTTAGCCAGTTGCCTCTCTTCAGGTTTCTTGTACTTGCAAGCATCGATCGATGATTGCGCTTCTTTAATTTCTCGAGAGACTTGAGTTTGAGTTCAAAGCTGACTAAATCTTGAATCTCGCATTGGAAAAAACCCTCATGTTTGCTTTTGGCTTTTCTGACATTGATGCTGACATTGAAACCATACGAAAACCGCATTTTTATATTTTAATTTGCGATGCCGAAAGTAAACAAACACAATCTCGCGTTGGGCCTCGCTTTCAACTCACATCATGCAATTCAGCTATGCAATTCAACTTCTCAGGCATGCAATTCCACGTTGAATACCCTCGCATCGATAGCCAATCAGAGTGCGAGAATTCTCTGAGCTATGCGATTCTATGTTTAACTCCATAAAATCACTGAGAAAACAACTATAAACCGTTCATAAATTCAGCACATGAATTTAAAAATAATTGCTCAACGTTAAAATTATTTAAGTTAATACGACTTACCTCACCGGCGTGCAGCTCAATTCCTCTGTTTGTAAACAATAAAAAGTAATTAAGCTTGTTTAGCTTTTCAAAAGACTGATTCTCAACAGTTTGCATAGAAAATAAATAATTAAGTTAATAGCGCTAAAAATGCTCCCACTTGCTAAATAAACGAGTATTATCAGCTAAACTTTTGTCGAGAATTGCGATGTAATAAAATAAACGTTCACTTAGCTTTGCTTTATATCCCCCGACAGGATCCGACAGGCAGTAACTTGTGGACGAATGTGAAACGTAACGCGGCCACAGATGTGCAGATGTAGTTCCTGTACGGTCTGGGAGACCTTAATTCGCTTTTAGAAACCAAACCACGACAAAAGTAGTTCGAAAAACTCTTTCACAGCCGCTAAACGACCGCTAAACTCGAAAATTTGCTGTCCTTCTGACGTGACACCGACGCCGCTGGCCAGTAGAAATCGCGCCAAAACTCAGCCTCGTATTCGTGAAATCCGAACCAGGCTACTCGCATCCTTCGATCGTTTCCAGTCCCCTTCCCGGTCGGTTGTTCAAAATCACACCCGTTATCAGTATGATGTGATTATTCTAGAAAAAAACGGTTATTCTAGAAAAAAAAGAGGACGTCACTAAACCTCTAATACGAGTTTGCTTTTAGTTTTTATTTTGAAAATCACTGAACAGTTAGCATAACCATGTTTTTAGATAATTTTTCGTTGGTTTATGTTTTGAAATACAAATATCAGCACAGGTAGCCCAAGCTCTATATATGAGTGATAAATTATAAATGACCTGACCTTTGTTTCAGCTGAGCGGTAATTTGAGCGTCACGTAACCGTTGCGTAACAGCGAAATAGCCCTTTTCACGGTTAACTTGCGATATTTGCATAACAATACACTTGAACATAGAAGCGAGGCAATTTCGGGCACAAGCTTCAAAACATCGTGTTTTTCTTGAACTCCTTCAACTCTTTTAGTATAAAACAGTTTTAAAATGTAGAAGAACTACAATTCGTTTAGTTTACGTTGTTTTTAGAAAAAATTGTAAAACGACTTTTCTCTATTAATTAAGAGTAGACTCGCATAAGCAACAGGGAGATCGGATTACGATCGTTACGGCAAACTTTAACTAAAATAGTTGTATATTTAGTTCTTCTCCATTTTAAAACTATTTTTATGCTAACATAGTTTAAGGAGCTCAAAAAAATCACGATGTTTTACAGCTTGTGCCCGAAATTGCCTCGCTTCTATGTTTAACTGTATTGTTATGCAAATATTTCAGGTTAACCGTGAAAAGGGCTATTATAAGGGTTTGTATGGGAGAAATCGTTTTCCTTTTGAATTTAAAAAATATGAACGATTTTTGAATAAAAATCACTCACCTGAACTCCTTTGCTTGTCTGTCTGTGTCCTGTTTGGTTTTTAGGTCCATTGGAAGCGATTTTAGGGGTTTTTTTTTCACTCTTTCTCCCTATATACATATATATATATATATATATATATAGACAGTTGAGTAATGGAAACAGAAACACAACAACAAAGATTATGAGTGAAAATGTGTCCCAGCCGGGATTTGAACCCGGGTCTCCTGGTTACCGGTCAGATGCCTTACCACTAGGCCACTGGAACAACCACACTAAGGAGGCTGTAATTTGGCCTTCATCAGTGGCAAGCTCTGAAGAGACTTTACACATATTCTGCAATTAGGATCGCTTCACTATTCCCAAGTCGATCAGCAATTCACAGTCCATTCCCCTAGTAAATTCAGTAGAAAGTTAAGAGTACGGGAAGGGAGTATAGGTACAACTAATTGCCTCATAATCCTTGGATCACCAACCTATTCCCGTTTGGAAGGCGATTCACAGCGGTTTTCTGAAATAAATTCATAGACAGTTGAGTAATGGAAACAGAAACACAACAACAAAGATTATGAGTGAAAATGTGTCCCAGCCGGGATTTGAACCCGGGTCTCCTGGTTACCGGTCAGATGCCTTACCACTAGGCCACTGGAACAACCACACTAAGGAGGCTGTAATTTGGCCTTCATCAGTGGCAAGCTCTGAAGAGACTTTACACATATTCTGCAATTAGGATCGCTTCACTATTCCCAAGTCGATCAGCAATTCACAGTCCATTCCCTAGTAAATTCAGTAGAAAGTTAAGAGTACGGGAAGGGAGTATAGGTACAACTAATTGCCTCATAATCCTTGGATCACCAACCTATTCCCGTTTGGAAGGCGATTCACAGCGGTTTTCTGAAATAAATTCATAGACAGTTGAGTAATGGAAACAGAAACACAACAACAAAGATTATGAGTGAAAATGTGTCCCAGCCGGGATTTGAACCCGGGTCTCCTGGTTACCGGTCAGATGCCTTACCACTAGGCCACTGGAACAACCACACTAAGGAGGCTGTAATTTGGCCTTCATCAGTGGCAAGCTCTGAAGAGACTTTACACATATTCTGCAATTAGGATCGCTTCACTATTCCCAAGTCGATCAGCAATTCACAGTCCATTCCCCTAGTAAATTCAGTAGAAAGTTAAGAGTACGGGAAGGGAGTATAGGTACAACTAATTGCCTCATAATCCTTGGATCACCAACCTATTCCCGTTTGGAAGGCGATTCACAGCGGTTTTCTGAAATAAATTCATAGACAGTTGAGTAATGGAAACAGAAACACAACAACAAAGATTATGAGTGAAAATGTGTCCCAGCCGGGATTTGAACCCGGGTCTCCTGGTTACCGTCAGATGCCTTACCACTAGGCCACTGGAACAACCACACTAAGGAGGCTGTAATTTGGCCTTCATCAGTGGCAAGCTCTGAAGAGACTTTACACATATTCTGCAATTAGGATCGCTTCACTATTCCCAAGTCGATCAGCAATTCACAGTCCATTCCCCTAGTAAATTCAGTAGAAAGTTAAGAGTACGGGAAGGGAGTATAGGTACAACTAATTGCCTCATAATCCTTGGATCACCAACCTATTCCCGTTTGGAAGGCGATTCACAGCGGTTTTCTGAAATAAATTCATAGACAGTTGAGTAATGGAAACAGAAACACAACAACAAAGATTATGAGTGAAAATGTGTCCCAGCCGGGATTTGAACCCGGGTCTCCTGGTTACCGGTCAGATGCCTTACCACTAGGCCACTGGAACAACCACACTAAGGAGGCTGTAATTTGGCCTTCATCAGTGGCAAGCTCTGAAGAGACTTTACACATATTCTGCAATTAGGATCGCTTCACTATTCCCAAGTCGATCAGCAATTCACAGTCCATTCCCCTAGTAAATTCAGTAGAAAGTTAAGAGTACGGGAAGGGAGTATAGGTACAACTAATTGCCTCATAATCCTTGGATCACCAACCTATTCCCGTTTGGAAGGCGATTCACAGCGGTTTTCTGAAATAAATTCATAGACAGTTGAGTAATGGAAACAGAAACACAACAACAAAGATTATGAGTGAAAATGTGTCCCAGCCGGGATTTGAACCCGGGTCTCCTGGTTACCGGTCAGATGCCTTACCACTAGGCCACTGGAACAACCACACTAAGGAGGCTGTAATTTGGCCTTCATCAGTGGCAAGCTCTGAAGAGACTTTACACATATTCTGCAATTAGGATCGCTTCACTATTCCCAAGTCGATCAGCAATTCACAGTCCATTCCCCTAGTAAATTCAGTAGAAAGTTAAGAGTACGGGAAGGGAGTATAGGTACAACTAATTGCCTCATAATCCTTGGATCACCAACCTATTCCCGTTTGGAAGGCGATTCACAGCGGTTTTCTGAAATAAATTCATAGACAGTTGAGTAATGGAAACAGAAACACAACAACAAAGATTATGAGTGAAAATGTGTCCCAGCCGGGATTTGAACCCGGGTCTCCTGGTTACCGGTCAGATGCCTTACCACTAGGCCACTGGAACAACCACACTAAGGAGGCTGTAATTTGGCCTTCATCAGTGGCAAGCTCTGAAGAGACTTTACACATATTCTGCAATTAGGATCGCTTCACTATTCCCAAGTCGATCAGCAATTCACAGTCCATTCCCCTAGTAAATTCAGTAGAAAGTTAAGAGTACGGGAAGGGAGTATAGGTACAACTAATTGCCTCATAATCCTTGGATCACCAACCTATTCCCGTTTGGAAGGCGATTCACAGCGGTTTTCTGAAATAAATTCATAGACAGTTGAGTAATGGAAACAGAAACACAACAACAAAGATTATGAGTGAAAATGTGTCCCAGCCGGGATTTGAACCCGGGTCTCCTGGTTACCGGTCAGATGCCTTACCACTAGGCCACTGGAACAACCACACTAAGGAGGCTGTAATTTGGCCTTCATCAGTGGCAAGCTCTGAAGAGACTTTACACATATTCTGCAATTAGGATCGCTTCACTATTCCCAAGTCGATCAGCAATTCACAGTCCATTCCCCTAGTAAATTCAGTAGAAAGTTAAGAGTACGGGAAGGGAGTATAGGTACAACTAATTGCCTCATAATCCTTGGATCACCAACCTATTCCCGTTTGGAAGGCGATTCACAGCGGTTTTCTGAAATAAATTCATAGACAGTTGAGTAATGGAAACAGAAACACAACAACAAAGATTATGAGTGAAAATGTGTCCCAGCCGGGATTTGAACCCGGGTCTCCTGGTTACCGGTCAGATGCCTTACCACTAGGCCACTGGAACAACCACACTAAGGAGGCTGTAATTTGGCCTTCATCAGTGGCAAGCTCTGAAGAGACTTTACACATATTCTGCAATTAGGATCGCTTCACTATTCCCAAGTCGATCAGCAATTCACAGTCCATTCCCCTAGTAAATTCAGTAGAAAGTTAAGAGTACGGGAAGGGAGTATAGGTACAACTAATTGCCTCATAATCCTTGGATCACCAACCTATTCCCGTTTGGAAGGCGATTCACAGCGGTTTTCTGAAATAAATTCATAGACAGTTGAGTAATGGAAACAGAAACACAACAACAAAGATTATGAGTGAAAATGTGTCCCAGCCGGGATTTGAACCCGGGTCTCCTGGTTACCGGTCAGATGCCTTACCACTAGGCCACTGGAACAACCACACTAAGGAGGCTGTAATTTGGCCTTCATCAGTGGCAAGCTCTGAAGAGACTTTACACATATTCTGCAATTAGGATCGCTTCACTATTCCCAAGTCGATCAGCAATTCACAGTCCATTCCCCTAGTAAATTCAGTAGAAAGTTAAGAGTACGGGAAGGGAGTATAGGTACAACTAATTGCCTCATAATCCTTGGATCACCAACCTATTCCCGTTTGGAAGGCGATTCACAGCGGATTATGAGGCAATTAGTTGTACCTATACTCCCTTCCCGTACTCTTAACTTTCTACTATATATATATTATATATATATATATATATACATATAGGGAGAAAGAGTGAAAAAAAAAAACCCTAAAATCGCTTCCAATGGACCTAAAAACCAAACAGGACACAGACAGACAAGCAAAGGAGTTCAGGTGAGTGATTTTTATTCAAAAATCGTTCATATTTTTTAAATTCAAAAGGAAAACGATTTCTCCCATACAAACCCTTATAATTTCGCTGTTACGCAACGGTTACGTGACGCTCAAATTACCGCTCAGCTGAAACAAAGGTCAGGTCATTTATAATTTATCACTCATAGCTTGGGCTACCTGTGATATCAGTTGTTCATTTCAAATATCTGACGTAAATATCTAAAATGCAGACGGAACAAATTGCTGTTTCATTGAGCGTAATGTACTTTTAAAATATTCAAAGCGATCTGGTCACGTGACCTATGACGTCACAACAGCGAAATTAGCAAAAACGTATACTTCGCATGAATATATATCCACATGTAAATTTTTGTTGCTATGGCGCCTTACGCTTCATGAGATATTAGCTGGTACCCAGTCTCTCTCTTTGTTCCCTTGTGCATAGCCCGCTTAAATTTAAAATGCCAGAATATTAATGGCCATTTCAAAATGCCCCATAACAATGTGTTGCTGACTACATTAATTGTTTTTTCAATTGATAGAGGCATGTTCTCACCGTAAACAAAAACGCATTTTCAAGCGTGGTCACGTGACTAATGACGTCATCACACTAAGTTTGATATGAGAGTTATTTTATGGAAAGTGTCATTATCTTACGGAGTTACATCCTTCTGGGCCTCAAATTGACAAAGTTATTTGCATTGAAAAAATTCCAGTTGTCAAAGGATTCTGGGAAGGTTTCTTATTATAATTATATATTGCTTTTATAATTATTATAAATACCCAACAACTTGTTTTTGATAAGATATATCTCTTTCGTAATATTGGCTTACCTCAAAAATAAGACACGCGACACGTTGGTCATCTATGTCAGTCTGATTGTTTCGTTCCTTTTCTATTCGTTCCGTTTTGATACAGCCAGTGAAAATGGTCATTTTGTCATAGAACAGTCTATAGTACCTTTCAAGGTCGGAAGGCCGGTTGGAACTTGCAGAGTCCTCACTTTTGTTATCCGGAATTGATCTAGCATGATCGTCTCTTAATCGTCCCAACCTTGAAATATGAGAGAAAGTCATCATAATCAACAACAATAATAATTATTTAAAAAAACTTTATTTTTAACGGCTACAGGCCAAACGACAACTACGAATTTATTCTTGCAAAGAGACCGTGCGTGTTAGTTACAAAGTCTAATGTTCAATATTATTCTTCTATCTTAAATAAAATTCCCACATCTTACTCGCGACAATACCAAAAATATAAATCCGTTTTTTTACCAAATGGATCTCCACTTAATTGCTTGTTTACTATATGATTAATTTTATCAAAGCCTCAGGGAACTGCACGTGCAAAGCACCGGTATCCAAGGGTTGTTTCAGGGGCACCCAACGGATCGGTTCGGTGGAATATCTGTTCGGAAGGCCTATAAACGCCTCAGATACTCTCTTAATATAGGACAATTAAAATGCCTTTTGTTTTCGGAGAGATAAAAATGTCGTTTTTGGTACAAAAACAGGTCAGCTAGGATTTTCGGAAGAGCAAAAACAGCTCATAAATTCGGGTAATAAGATATCAATCCCTAATCAATGAATTGTAAAACAAGCATTCAACTTTAAGTTATGCAATGGCCGTTAAAAGGGGTCTATTACTTCAAGCATTTCTGCTTTTCTATAGACTCCTCATCACTTCTTTGATTTCTTTGCTTGTCAAAAGTAATTGTTAAATATACATTGTATCATAAGTGGTGGAAGTAATAAAGTTAAATCCCTAGAAGTTTGAAAGTTCAGCTAACGTATCCGAACAGTTAAATTTTTTTTTAGAGTTTAAGAATAATCCATTAAGCTGCACAAAAATCACACTGATTATAACGTAAAAACAACGTTTCCGACGCCTTCAGAGAAAATTTTGTCGTTGGGTGCCTCTGATGTTTACACGGGACCGGGGCGCTACCGGATCCGCGTGAGCAAATTAGCTGTTTTCTGCCTGAGTTGATCATGCGCATAATATACACAAGGCGTTCCGCGTCGGACCGTAACCATTTGGGACTGGTCCCATGTGAACATAGCCAAAATTGCGGAGCCAGTGCCAAAACGAACTGGTCTAGGTGAATACACGGGGCCACTCCAACTTATTTTCAGGTCAAAATTCGGACGGTATCGGGACTGGATAGGTGGTAAGGATAGCAGGTCCCCTGTAAACGGAAAGTCCTATCCATTTGGAACAGGTCCCTTTTTAACCCTATCCTGCCTGGGGGGGGGGGGGGGGGCAGAAAGTGCCCGCGCTGAGTTCAAATTTATCGTACTTAAAGAGCATTCAAGCAATCATAGCCAAACTTTATGACTTTTCCTAAAAATTTATCTGGGAACATTTTGGTGTGTCAATATTTTGATCACGTGACTTGATGTTTCCATGGTAACCAAGTTTTGACAGGCCGTTTTAGCCAAATTTGGCATTTCAGCTTAATTTTCAGTTTTCATGAGATTTCCGCTTTCTACGAATAGTTTTCCTCCACAATATTTGCAATTGTTGCATCCTTATATTGTTTTAGATGTTTTCAAATCAAATTTGGTGATTTTCTGACATTTCTGAACAATTTAAAAATCCAAGAAGGCGGATCCAAGATGGCGGACATTTTTAAAGTATGACGTTATTTTGGCGTGATATGATATCACTATTGATTCGTGATTGTCACTAAAATAAACATGTGTGAGTGAATACTTTATACACCACATAAGTTTCATGTTTATAGCACAAATACAGTACAGATCGTCCGAATGTGTTGTTTTTTTTAGCTTAATTTTCAGTTTTCATAAATGTTTTTGCTTTTACGATGAAATCTTTGCAAAATCTTTGCCGTTTTAGCATCTTTATATTTTTCTTGATTTTTTCAAAACAAATTTGGAGATTTTCTGCCATTTCTGAACAATTTAGAAATCCAAGATTTCGGATCCAAGATGGCGGATTTTTTTTAGCGTATGACGTCATTATGGCGTGTATGACGTCATAATTGACACGTGACTGCCACTAAAATAAAGATTTTCGGATGCTTTACACACCATATAAGTTTCATTTTCATAGCGTCAATACTTTTCGAGATACATAGGAGGGGGGGAGGGAGGCACTATCTGCCGCTCCCCCCCCCCCCCCCCCCGCTCAGGAACGAAAAAAAAAGCCCAGGCAGAATAGGGTTAACATAGCCTCGCCAAACAACCGAACTCTGTAATATAAGTAAGTAAGTAAAGGCTTTATTTAAACGCGATTGAAAAAATCAGCAGAGCTGGTGGGATCGTGTATATAACCACAATAATTATAACATAGCTAGCAAATCCACATAGTAAATTCAGTAGCGCGCGCGTGCATCATAATCCAGTTGGGTTCCTCACGTACGCGTCAAAATTCAAAAGTTTTCTTGGATGAATCGTCGGAAATCTTTCATCTCTTGTCGTTTGCTCAATTAATGGCTGTAATGGAATGTTTTATTCGCCGATACAACTTGCTCTATGTAAAAGTTTGCGTAAGGCGAGTACATTAAAATCATTTTTTGTCGTTAAGAGTTTGTTTACCGTTTTCTGAAGTTGTAAAATCACGTAGATGTTTTTGAATAAGCTTTTAAAAGCTTAAATTTCGCTTCAAAATTGGGTTATTTCCCCATTTTTTTTGCTGTTTAGTACTTTAGAAAACTTCATTGAACATAATTGTGGATTGCTTTTCTTTTTATAAGCAATTGACCGGCGAAAAAAGGCTGACTTCCTTCGAAACCAAAATTATTTCGCGTTCAATGTTCGGTGTACAACACTCGCGTATGATCTCAATTTTCCTTTTAATTTGTCCAAAAATGTTTTGAATCGCAATAAAATGTTATAAAACAATTGGCTCATGCTTTTAGCTGTGCATTATCGAGTTATGATGCACTTGGAAGTTTGGAGAGCACTCAAGAAGCTAGAGTTGCACTCGGCTATCGCCTCGTGCAACTCTTACGCTTCTGTCGTGCTCTCCAAACTTCCCGCGTGCATCATAACTCGATAATGCACGCTAAAGCATTGAACCAATTGTTAAACTAAAAATAATGAAAATATGAAAATTGTATAAAAAAAGAAATCTACCTAATTATAAAACCGAATTATTTACTGGGAGAAATAGCTAAAATCCACTATGAGACTAAATATACAAAATTGGAATCCCTATGTTGTGTCGCGGCGCGACGTCCGCCTCATGGTTCGTCATTGTAAATCTGATTATTCTCACGGTCACAAAGCAAGTGAACCGAGACATTGCGGCCATTGTACTCGACAGACATTGTGATAACTGACCCGTGGTGATCGGAAATGAAACATACCGAGTTGTTGTGCTTTTTAAAATTACAATTTATGATGATTTACCAATTGCAGCGTTATTTTTGCGAGTTCATATTTATTTTATTAGTTTTCTTTGTTCAATCTTTGTACTATTTCTAAATTTCTACTATTTATATGTTCGACTACCGACTAACTCATGATCTAAATCATGCACTCGGCTGGACGTTGCTTTCAATGTGACTGCTACTAGTCTAGTAGTATAATCATCTCAGTACGTGTTTCTTTAAGTGCCGGTGGTATTTAGCACTGTAGTACTAATGGTGGACACTGTAATGAAAAAAACAATATTGCAATTGAACATAAACGTGTTAAGAATCCCAACTGGCAGGAGGCTAACCAGTTGGCTGTCTCCTGACCTGGCTGGCCATAGGGAAACCTGACATTTTTGGCTGAACCCTAATCAAGCTGGCATGTTGTGATTTTGAACTACCGTAAAATTCCAATAATTAGCCCCCCCAACTGGAATTGCAGACGCAAAGATCCTTCAGATAATAAGCCCGTGAGAATGTAAGGTCATGGGCTTGATAAAGAAAATATAATGCTTCTTCCGATTATGAGCCACCTATTACTATGGGGTCACCCAACGGATCGTTTCGGTGGAATATTCTGTTCGGTAAGGCCTATAATCGCCTCATGATATTCGTGTTAGGGAAATGTCATCTCAAACTTTCGTATATTGGGAAATATTAATGCGCTTTTGTTTTCGGAGAGATAAAAATGTCATTTTGGGTACAAAAAATGTCAGCTAGGATTTTCGGAAAAGGGCAAATTTCAGCTCGTAAATTCGGGTAATAAGAGTTCAATCCCTAAAATTTTCTGATGTTTGAATGTTCTAGACTCACGTATTTCGAAAAGAAACATTTTTCTTAGCGATTAAAAATAATCCATGACTGCACAAAAAAGCATAATTATAACGTAAAAACAACGTTCCGACACTTCAGAAAATGTTGTCGTTGGGTGCCCCTGCTATTATTGTAGACAGTGACTCGGAGGAGTACAAATAACAAGCGAAACGATTACAAAACATCCTACGTTAGTTGTTCTGTAGGAAACCGGTCAACAGTTGAGTCTTCTCGATGTCAACTTAGTTCTAGCATACAACACAGTCAAAAGTCTGGTTTTCATGTATTAAAAGTAAAATGCTGGATAATCAATGTTTTAGGTCATTTGCAATTATTTGTATTTTCTCTGTTTACATGGTTCGGATACCTGGATTTCATCCATTTTCAAGGCTCTTTTCAGTCTTTTAAGCTCGTGGTCGTTACGGATCGCCGCAGTGAACATAGCTCAAGCACCAAATATAACCTAACCGAATGTCGTACATTAAATAAATCACCTGAGTACTACTGCGTCGTATTCTACAAAGAAGGGTTATAAACCATCTGAGTATACTCGTCCCATGTTGTAATCTTCGAGTCGTTTCTCCACTGATTTAAAGAGTTCACAACTGAGATCGCTGTATTGCTTTGTTGGAGTATTGGTGCTTTTCATCAACATTACAAAAATTTTCAATAAATTAGTTTTTAGTATCGGTGCCCTTCTTCTGGGGCACCAACATGGCCGCCATAAAATTGCACAAGAAGTAGAGTATATTCTACCCGTCAATATCATTAACTTTCACTTTCAAATCTGTTTAAACATGCACTTTTTAAATTATTATCACGTCTGAAAATTTAAAAATGATATAAAATATCCGTTTTTGGTGACAGTTTTAACACGTTCATCCGACACATCACAAATTTCAAATAGCTTTATTTCCAAAGGAATCACTGAATCGATACCAAACTTTGCAAGAGTATTAATGATTTCCATGTGCGTTGGAAGATATAAAAGAATAGCTTTGTAGGATTAAAGTTTAGATTTTTAGAATTTTGATGACGTCAGATGAAAACAAAGAATTAGGAACGGTTTCTGTATTTTCGTTCAAATACGGACGGACCGGGGATTTGAAAGCAATTTTCAACCCCTATGCTAGATGCTTCTGTTCCCGTATTGAGTCCCGAATATTTTCATTAACGTTTATCGACAAACTGAATGAATGCACAGAAGAAACTCTAAAGAGTAGACTATAGTTTCTCAAACATTGCACAGCTCTGAATTACAACACATGTTTTCCTTCTTTGCGTTTGCGTATAATCTTGTTTACTGGATATATAATCCTTCGTTTCGGAATGAATTTTGGCTCCCTGTTTGGAAGACAGTGAACAGCTGATTATAATAATAATACGTAATAATAATAATAATAAAATATAACCTTTATTTAAGTGTCTGACTGGAATAGCAGTTTCAACCACTAAATGAGGACCACGATCGTATACATTACTAATAATTATTGCTGAATATACTCGTCTAAAAAACTATGTTGGCTACACAAAACTTTTGCCTCCGATATACAATATCTAGCTTTGATCGATCACTGTTGGAGCTGACAGCTCATCAGTTGAACCGACGCTTGGGATTTGATATATATTTGATATAATTTTTTGTTGCCAGTGGGAATAAACTGTTGCACTCAATCTCAAGCATACAGGAGGATAACAGGCGAACTGTTTACCAAGTTATAGTATGGACCTCCCCCAGTACCATTTGGACTGTAGCGAAACTTCAGTTAAACTCTACTAAGGTGTACTAATACCGACGTCCATTTCATACTACAAATTAATAGACTATTATGCTTTGCAAAAGAGAGAGAGGAGCTCAGTCATACCTTTCTTCGCAAATTTCTAATTCAGACTCCAGCATATTTAGGCGTTCCATCCCGCCTTTGTTAATGAACTCTTGGACTGCCCAAAACGCGGTTACCGGTACGGTGATAGCTGCTGTTATGGAAGCATCTCTCTGGTTACCTTCTGCCATTCTTCAGCAGACGCCAGTTGACAGACGGTTGATTTTTGTGCAAAAAATGAAAAAATGTATTCATAACGGTTGCATGATACAATGGTTGTCAGTATCTGTTGTTTTCTTGAAAAACAATACAAAGTTTTCTAAGAAAGGTATTTTAGGTATTATTTCGATTCACAACTCATAAAAGGTAAGGGTACTTTGGAAAATAAAAATAGGGAATTTGTCATGCCTCATGATCGAAGAAGTGGACCGTGCACTAGGTAGATTTTCAAATGAAAGCGTCTAGTTTTCAAGATGTCACATATTATAAAAGTAAGACAGCATTACCGATACCTATTAATTTAATAAGGCCGCCAAACACTTGTTAAAGAGAAATAGTAATTTTACCTCTCTCAAAAACTATATATTCATATACATGGTAAAACAATGCAAACATTTCTAGGAAAAACAGCGAATTGAGTAGTATTCACAACCATATAAGGTAAGGAATCTTGGACAAATATAAATAGGGAATTTTCCCGGCCGCTTACTCATAATTGAAGAAGTGGACCGTGTATAGATTTTCGAATGAGAACAACTGCAAGATTCTCTTTAGTTATCGGCAGCTATTAAAGTCGGTAAAACATACTTGAGATTGATGGCCAACAGGTACCAAGAAGTGCCAGATCGCGATCGCATTACCCCGAGGCCGGAGTTTAAGCTCCATCCATTGAGAGAGAGATACCATGTCACAGCCGCCATCGATTTTGGAACAACGTTCAGTAGGTTTGCTTGCTCTTTGAAAAATGACGGAAATCAGGCTATTTACTTGAAAAACGATTGGGGAGACGCACATAGATTCGTAAATTTCCCCCATACCCTACCTGTATACTGCTGAGCCCTGAAAAGGAATTTGTCGACTTTGGTTTCGAAGCCGCCGAGAAATACGCAGCACTGGAGGATGTAAAGATCAGACGTATTACTTCTTTGATCGCTTCAAAATGATGCTTCACCATAACGAAGTGAGTATAGCTATGGAAAGCTTCGTTTTGGGTTGTATCAAAGCGTGTAATCCGACAAAGTGTGGAGGGGGGGGGGGGGGGGGGGGGGGGGGGGGGGGGGGGGGGGGGGGGGGGTCCTGGGGGGAGCCGGGGGGGGGGGGGGGGGGGGGGGGGGCTCATGCATAAGGATCATAACTACTCTGTACAACAGTAAGAAAAAATCCTATGCTGTAAACACTAGCTTAGCTTGATTATCGCACTAAGCGGCGAGAGCTGACTGCAGTATATCGGCGCCGACTTTAGGGCATATGCCCGCAGATAATTACACATGGATTTACTTCGCATCGTGCTTCGGATCGCTAAGGATGTTCTACAATAACATTGTCTCAGAGGTTATTTTACAGAGAGCGGGTGATTGGGGGGAAGCAAGCATGAAACGAATTAGCAGGGATTACACATGAAATTACTAAGTCTAATTTACGCCGGGACCTTAAAGATTCACCCGGTTCTACACTAGCCGTGAAGGATTTCGACTGCCGTAAACTTCACATGAGCGCAGAATCGAATTCGATGAATTAAGTTTCATGTGAGGTACCGGGTCCTGGAATCAATTCGGGAACGGCTGAATTCAATTCGGATCGGCTCGGCCGTTTCTTTCCCGCCTGGCTCAGCCCGAGAATAACGGCTGTGGACCGGCTTTGATTCAGACCCCGAACTTTCACATGAGCCGAAACAATGCATGAATTATTATAATGTATTTTTCAATGTAACAGCAATTTTCCCCTATTAAATTTAAGTTCGCTGAATTAAGCTCGGCGTCTGGAATCAATTCAGTCGATCTAAAATTAATTTGGTCGGCCTAAATTCGAATTTGATTCGGCTCATGTGGAAGGTACGGCGTCTGAACTGGGCCTAAGAAAATCACAAAGATTTCGTTAATTCGACGAAATACGAGCGGCCAGCGGCATTAAGGTTCGTGTAGTAGTTTAACCAGCCCAGATATTGTCGACCCCCAACCGACAAACTCGAAAGAAATCGGTGCAGAAGTATTAGCAGTGACGAAGATTTCACCGCCACCGTCTTCTCAGGAGTCACAGTCGGAATAACAATGCGGAAGATTATAGACTTCTTCCCTTTCCGGTTCGATTGTTGCCGTTCTGTAACTCTAACTGATGGTTTGGCGGCTTCTCGATTTCGCTTGGACCCATATTAATAAAATTATTGGGGATGTTTACAGTTAAATTTATGATATATGAGACTATTTTGGGGGCCATATGCTTGATTTTCATTGTCCCCGGCGGCCGGCATGTTGACCGAATACACACTGGCCCGCTTCGATGAAATATGAAAACTAGGAAAATATTTTCAGGCGCAAAATTTTTGTGTGAATTCCCTATCTTCAAATGAATTAATAGGGTATGTTTGATTTGGACGGATTTTTACAAAATTCGAAAACATTTAATTTTGACTCTGACAGTCTGAGCGCGACCACGAAAACAAATAAAATTTTCTATTGGCTTCAGCTAGTCAATGTTTCTCTCCAAAAAAAAACAAAGACTTTAATTCAAACATCAAACCATTTGGCCTTGTGTCCACTTGGGCTATTCTCCTTCATGTGATTAAAGTTACATTTTAACAACCCTGAAAGCACTTACCAAACTCTGCCAGTTTACTTATTAACTTTGGCTTAAAATTGGCTGATTTAACACCCAAACATTGGTATACATCCAAGTGTCGCGATTCTTTTAATTTGTCTTGTTGATTTTCAACAATGCGGTTGTCCCAGTGGTTCAAGGTCAGCCCCTACGTGTGTCTTACCTTTGGAAGCTGATGTCCAGGATGAGACGCACACAGCCAAACCTCGTTCCCGAGGGGTCTCTCATCTTGCCCGCCCCCACTCTGTTCCTCAGCTCCAGGGGGGCGGGAAGATGAGAGGGGGGACCATGGGAACGAGGTTGGCACCCAAAGTTACACTTTTCCCACGCAACCGTGGTGGACTCCAGATAACAATTGCTTTTCTTGATTAAACCCATATGTGTTTTTTCTCTGAGACAATAACTAAAGATTTGAAGTTTGCACGCACGTGCTCAAATATATTTGATTCCAAATTTCTAACCGCGGGCCTTCGCAGTGCATTGATTGCCAAACAGGGCGCTAAAAATAGTTAGGGGCGTCGGCATAACAGTGCTTTACATTAATTATTGCTTTGGCCGCTTCGTGATTGCGGCGGAGTGGGCCTGGGTATTGTCCGCTCATTTCCCGTGTTTTGGTAACCAAAATTATGGAGGAAACTAATTTGAAGGCCAAAGGGCCCGAATTTTAATCATAAGAGGGATTGTCTGTGGGGGAAAAACTTGTGGTCTTATGTGAATTAACGCAGTTGTCCGTTTTGGACTCGTTATATATTATTTCGTGACCCACAAATGGAAATTGGCGCCCCAATAAATTGTAGGTGACGGTCAGGAGTTATTTGCTGTTCCCAAACAAAAAACCAAATGGTTTTTCTCAAAAGGCCTATTTTTTTTTACTTATTAAACAGGTTTTACTTCTTATGGTCCTCCCTATTAATTGTACTAGGACTGACTAACTTTCGTGACACTTTTGAGTTTTCGAAGGACATATTTTGCATATCCATGGTCATTTAGCAAAAATGATAAGAGTTTGTATGGGATGTTCAAGCGGGAAAACATTTTGATGCAATAAAATACAAATTGGAAATTACCACGAATAGGGAAATTTCCAGGTGAAAACAATACATGGTGTTTGTTTGGTAAATCCTTCAACAATGTGTTTAAAACAGCCAAATTTTTGAGGCCGATTTTTTTAGTTTCTTAGTTTTACCTTACCACTGTAAATAGGGAGTGTTTCCACTTGTTTATCCAACATTTGTTTTTTGTTATTCCAAATTTTGCCGAACCAGTTAAACAAACAACAAAAGAAATCTTTTGTGTTCAACAACAGCCAGATAGTTTCTCGTGGTTTGGGGCACATTAATAAACAAATAGGGGTGGGACGTAACGCGAAAACATCGGGGCTATGTAGGTGGAAGTAGTAGGAGTGTTGCGGACTGTTTTATCAACAATTACGTCAACATTTGTTTTTGTTATTTCAAATTTGCCAAAAACCATGAAAACAAACCCATAACTCTTTGTTTTTCAAACAACCAATAGTTATCTGGTTTGGCTACATTAATAAAACCAATAGGTGGGGAACGTAAACGAGAATATATCGCTATTGACAAGGAAGGAGGTGGTCTGCCCTAAAAAAATAATCTTGAATAATCGACTTTTCACCGCTCGGACTCGTTTTTCGAAAAAAATTCGCTCGGGAATTTCACGCACCAAAATATAGGTTAGGCTCCCATTTTTCTCTCTCCCATTAACGGACTGGAATAGCTGCCTTGCGATAATATGCATGGGGACCCACACAAATGGTTTTTGGGAAACACCCCAATGGGAAAAATTACGGTCGTGATCCAAAGGAGTTAGCCGCTTTTAGCAAAACATCCATATAAGGCGTTTCGGACATAGGTCCGCTGAAGGACATCACAGTCGTCCCCGCTTGAGCGCGGTTCGCACCTGGACACCCCCATCTGTTTGAGGGCCACAAGTTTGTAATTAAACATGGCCTCAAATTGTAAGACTAACTGGGCCGTCTAATGTAATAAAAACAGTTGGCCTCAAATGTGATAAAAACTGTGGCCTCTAAGATGTAAAGTAACCAGTTGGCCTCCAAATGTAATAAAAACTGGCCGCCAAATGTAAGAAACAGTTGGCCCTCAAATGTAAATACTATATGTTTTCGGGATGAAAGTACAAAAACATATACTTAATCCCTACAGTAATACAGCATAATCGGTAAACCAAATCTAACGGCAATTTAATCGTGAAAATGGACGTTCGGCCAATTTAGGTCACGTGGGGGGGACCGTTGGGAAAATCGCTTTCTATTTGCAAATTTGATAAACATTGTGCGGAAAGTTGATAGATTCAAGACCCCAAAACTCAGGGACCACAGTGAAAAACTTCCCCCCAGTATTAAAATACACTACAGTTTCATGCCATCCATACTCGATGATTGGGTTACCCAGTCTGTGGACCGTGAGAAAATTTTCATTGCTTATATCTTTCCAAAAACGGATTCAACCCAAAGCTGCGACTCGAACTCGTGTTTGCAAAAAAACATTGTATGGGTTCTGTTAATATTGTGTGATGATGGGTGAATGAGTCAGACCAAATAGTCCACAGGAAAAAAATTGGAAAACAACCTCGATATCTTTTGTTAATTAATGCTGGTATTAAAAACATAATTGTAGTTAGTGTAATCGCAGGGAACATTTGTTTGGCGTGCCGGCAAAATGTTTTCCCTGTTTTTGCCCAGCGCATATACGCACAATTTGGTTTGCGGGTCCGGCAAAAACCCTCGGGTACAAGATCGGCGCCAAAAAACACAATGTTTGTTTCTTAATCCACACGCTCTGACGAACGGCTATAAATAAAAAACTGTAGATTTTTTTTTTCAAAAGCTTTTTAATATTTAAAAATTAGTATTATCATCTGTTTTGTCCGGATTCTATTGCCCGCAAACAATGGAAAAGTGTGCTGGGTTTTATTTATTGTTGTTTCATTGTATGGTTTTTCTGAGAAACGAGGCCCTTGATCAAAATGCGGAATGTCCGAAGGGGTACGTTGGAGGTATTATTTTTTATATTTAAAACAAACAAGCCAATAAAAACAATTATACAATAAACAACAACAATTACCCAAACCTTTTCGGAGACGGGCATTAGGGAAAGGCCGACCAGGCACCAAAGATTCACACCAAGTACTGGTCTCTTATGTAACAGGTTTTAGCTAGCGGTTTAAGTCGTGAGGCGGGGGGGATGAATGCAGGGAATCGCTGGTGGGGGGGGTGGGGTAATTAAGCTCCATTCTGCATCCTCAAACGTCTTGTTGCCGCCAACCAATTTAAAAAAAAATTATTATATAAAAACAAACTAAACAAAGTTTACTAGAATATACCCGTGAAACGGTCCTGTGCTTTCATTTATATCGTACGGGGGGGACGGTAAACAACAGGTAGGGGGGGGGGAAAGTGCACTGACGCGGGGTCTCACAGGTGGGGGGGGGTAGTGAGGGAGTATTAAGGGCACTTACGGTAGGTCTATATCTGCCTGAAGGTCTATGCCCAGCGCTATCCAATGTATGCCAGTGATCAAGGAACCAGCCATTACGAACTGAGGGCATCTAATCTTTAAGCCCCATGCCTGGTTGCCAATTTTGGATATTTTATTATTTCCGGGTGGCGCAGCCTGATTGCCAACACACCCAACCGCTGCCTCTTACCCTTTTTAAAAATATGATAATTTTCCGGACCGTTGATACACTGTAGGGCTGGATTAGGGAAGGCTCTCGTAAATTATAACCCTAGGGCAACAGGCCACCTTATTAGCCGTAATCTAATCGAAAAATCTGTTCACTTGTGACCAGACATCTTCAAGTTATTTCTCGATGAAAAAGGTATAGGCCGCACGAAGAAGTTAGGGCTTTATTATCATTTTCTAAAATATCATTGGTTAGAGAAATTGGCCAATCTTCTACATCGAATCTGCACCATGAGATCCATCCGGTTTTGTGATGTCGTTCGAAACGCATGTGGGGTGTATCCTTCCCACGACCAATCCCATCAACATTAGCTCCCTCACTCAGTGATTGAATGGTTCAATTCCGATACCATGCGTGTTTTCCTTCACTGACGCCATTCGGTCCGCACAATCGGCGCATTGCTGTTCCGTCATGCGATGACTTCATTAGAATAGTAATCTAATATGTAAAATTACCATCAAACACACACACAAACACACCCATTTAAAAAAAAAAAGGAAAAATATATTAACCCCGACCCAAAACCCCTGGCCACCCGCGGGCCGCCAGCGTTTTTTACTGACCCACGTCCATTGGGGGCTCGAATCCGAAAAAAACAAAAACAACTAAACACACCGACCACCATTGAGGAGCAAGATAAGGAACAAGGAGTCTAATCGTAAACAATGTATACTCTGCCATGAGCAATAAACATTGCTTATTTATCCATTATTACACGCGTGTAACATTTGCGATATCATGGGTATTTGTAGGAACAAAACATAAATAACTATACAGCTGGGATGTTGTTAGTGACTTTTACTTCAGAATACTTATTTGGACTTCAACAAACGCGCGTAAGAAATTCTTGCGCTTACTAAAAATCCACGTTTTTCAAGCTAAGTTTTCGTGTGCCAACTCTGTTCAGAAGGCTCTGCGTTGACGTGTGTAGTGGGCCTGAGCTCCATGGCACATCTAGGAATTTTAGTTGGATCAAAAAAGAGGGCCCTGGGAACAAACAGATACGGGCCCAGGGAGGGACTCCCATATAAGTGACGGGGACACTTGTCGTCTCGTTTAGGGGGGTGTAAGTTACAGGATTTTTGTGTGTTCAGGATTGAACGCCGGTATTTTTAGCCATCGATTGCATCGTTTGAGGTTGCACTCAATAAATAAAAATAAAAAAACACCGTCATTACTGTGTTTGGTGGTCTCATTACCTGGATTTAAATTTATCGATTGGCAACTTAATTAAAATCACTGTAACTGTATATTTTGTAGAATGGTATAATTTTAGCTATATGGGGGTACAAATAAAGCTTTAGCCACGCACAGATTGGTCTCCTTTAGGGGTTTAAAATTCAAATTTCCGATTGATCATATGGGATGTCCACCCCCTGGGAGATACTGTCCCAGCAGGACTTCTAACACTGTAGACTTCTTACCTGTGGCTCAGATGTTTTTTTAGACTGTCCCACAGCCTCTCTT
>MU826857.1:372924-388558 GCA_029204205.1 Desmophyllum pertusum
ATTTCGCTCCCAGGACGGAGGCCTTTCTTTTTGGACCCCAGCCTTTATAGAGGTCAGAGGAGCCTTTTTGGCTTGGCGTTACACAATAACGAGTGAAAATACTTCAAATAAATAAAGTTGTAATTTCTTTTTCTAGGATGTTCTCCATATCACCAGCTTGTTTCCCCGCCCTGAATTTAATTAATCCACGCGAGTTACACACAAGTGTATGCGACCATCGTTACCAGCGGGGTATACTCCGCCTTTCAAGATGGCGTGCTGAGGCGCGGAGAAGACCCTTCTTCTGCCTGCGCCCAGCCTAAAAATCGCCCCCCACGGCCCCCGGTGCCATATTGTGAAAGCGGAAGTAGACCCTGTGGAACGAGGTTAGTCATTCCCCCCCCCCCACCCCCCCCCCCACCCCCCCCCCCCACCCCCCCCCCCACCAAAACTAACAAATCTACCTAAGAAAAAAAAAAAAGCAACTCGGCTTCTCTAAAATGTGTAAGAAAGAAAAAAAATGTGCATGCACTAATCTCAGAGAATAGTTATTGAAAGTTTTTTCTTTTTACATTACGGGACAGGTCGCCCCCCTCCGTCCTGAAGCCCAACTTATAGCGAGTGTGCGGGTATGAGACAATCGAAAACCGAGAAACCAAAAAACGTTCGGACATGCATGTCGGGGCAGAAAAAATTCTAGTATGTCTTTTGAACTTTCTCAAGTTTCTCTTTAGTGGGTTGACTTCATTATGATCGAAGTCTTCCAAAGGCGTTCCCCGTCATGTTGCTTAGCAACCGACGGAAAATAAAACTGCGTGGCCTCATGACTTTCCAAACTGTTTTAAACGCTAGGTTGTTTCCAGGACTATGCTCGGACTGCTCAGGGCTCTTGAGCCTTTTTCTTTCTTTATTATATTTATTCATATCGCCTCCCCCGCTTCGTCCTAATCAACCACACTGCCCTACTTTGTGGTAATAATATAAGTCCCACCATTTGGTCTCGTTTCACAAGGTTATTGTTGGGGCAGAGTTGTGATTTTCGCTGTGCATCCCGGTGGTGATAATGGCGTGCAAACTTAGTATCAGCACAAAAAACCCGTCTACCGTGTTCAGATATATAATGGGCAACTCTCTGAACAGAAGAAAATGACTGCTTGGTTTGCCAAGTTTCCAGTTGTAGTAGAAAGAGCGCGCATTCTGGCTAAGGTTACTAAACAAGTGAGGGAAATCAAGAACCCAAGAAGGAAAATAAACTGCCTCTATTAACCATAAAATCCAAGCCTCCACAGAAAACTGTCTCAAGGAAACACAGAATAGGAGATAGATACTAGTCCATACACTTTGACTAGGTCCACAATTCAACTAACTCGTCATTTTGAGCATGAAAGTTTTTGAAGAAGACCCCGTGGATCATATTACAAGCATGTTTTTCCGAAGAAAAAGAGAAAGAAGAGAAGAAGAAAAAAGAAGAAGGGAAAAACGTTTTCCTGTCCGGAGAAAAAAAAAAAAAAAAAAAAAAAAAAAAAAAAAAAGCGAAAGCCTATCGACAGCCACAAAAAAAAAACTAAAAAAAAAAGAAGGTGCCGAAAAAAAAAAAAGCGGCAAACGTCAGCGGGACAATTTCTAACCCCACGAAAGGTAATCAGGGGATCTATTTCATGCGTTGATAGGGATATGGGGATATGATCAGCCAGGGTACCGTTACCTGACACTGTGAGCTGTTCGAACATACTTTTCTGTGTGGTTTCTTTTAGCACTCGCAAACTACGTCCATATATACTGCACCGACACCAACCGGACGTACCTTCTTGTCCCATTGTCTCAGGATTTCCCTGAAAGGCTGGCAGTCACAGGGCGAAAAACCGTGAACTTTTTATAATTTAAACGAGATACCCCCCAACAATACCTTTCGGGGGGATTGTACGCTGTGCGCTTTTTTCCGCCAACCCTTATATTTTTCTTCTTGAAAACAACTGTCCATTATATGTGAAGAATTTCTCGTTAAAGAACGGCGAAAAACTGGGAAAACTGTGCAACTGTATAGCCTCCCAGTAACTATGGTATAAACTACAATCCCTCATATTTGAGCAGTAACAGTCCCTGAAATTTTCATAGAGACATGCTGCAGATATGCGTTACAGACTACATCATGCCGATAGAACAGCCCGAACAGAAAACGAACTAAAAATACTTCAGTTCAGAAGCAATGTGTTTAATCCTTAATTTTCATTGGGTACAGGAAAAGTTGAAATGCAATAAAAAAAAACGTTTAGTTTCAGAGGAGAGTTTAATTAATATCATAGCAGACAAACCACTACCATACTCAATACATATAATGCATATATAAAAGCAAAGCACTAGAAGACCTACGCATTCAAGCTAACCAGGACTATAATAGTCATACTCTAGTTAGCATTAATTGATAAACACCAAACTGCAGCCTCCAATGCAAAAAAAAAAAACGTCGATCAAGGAAAATGGACAAGATAAAAAGGCCGGGTATGATGATTAGTTTTAAAACGTTTTATGAACTAGAAAAAACGAAATGTTAAAAAAAAGGACACTGAAGTAGAGAAAAAAGAGAAAATGCGGAGTTTTGTTTTTAGTTTTGGGTTGTCCTTGTTTTTTCAAAAGAAAGGAAGTCTTTTAAAAACAAATATGGTTTAATGGTTTGTTCCTTTGATATTCATTAACAAGCAAGAACAAGTTTTTTTAATATTAATTATGGGTTAGTTGTGAGATGAACGAAAACAGAAATTTAGTAAGCAACAAATAAAAAAACTTAGAGTTGGTTTAACAAAAACCGCGTGGGATTGTTGCCCTCGATGCTTTCTTCAGCAAAAGAGGACTATGGTGTGCGAATCTATTCTACACCTAATATATGAAATTGTTTGATTTGGAAAGAGTTGGGGGATTGAAAGAAGTACTCGAAATGAAAGTAAAAGTAAAAGGTAAGTAAAAAAGTAAGTAAGAGAGTAAGTACCAAACCCCCCCCCAATTTTATGCCAAAGCGTCAATAGGGCCAAGAACTATTTGATGAGGATTATTTTAAAACAAATATGAATAGCGGTTCGTTTTTTGCTTAGATCCAGTACAAACATACAATGGACAAAACTATGAAACCTAATGGCGATGGATCATGCTAGCATACACACTCAATGCACCATAGAAGTCATTGATTTCAACCATCATTGCCCATTTTAAGAAATGACCACCTCCAATGCATATTACCAAAGACCAGTCAAATCGACTGTATTTCCTTACACAAAAAATGCACGTTTCAGCCAGTAAAAATGCATAGACAGAGCACAATAATAGCAAGTAGTTAGGCCCAGAGATTTCAAATGCCTTACATGCCCAAATTATACAGTTCAAATTTACAGCCATATGTCGGGGTCCTACTGGACGAGCCCCTTTATATCACATTCCCACATATGCTCGCCGTTTATTCTTGAAGCTGAAGCATCGCCACTGCCCCCCCCCCCCCCCTCAGCTAAACTTGAGCTGATTATAAGACTACTTATACTACGTATGTGTGAAGCTTGTTTGACTGGACTTGCCCATCTGACTACCTTGCTTCACTTTTATTAATATTAACTTGCCTTGGTTGTTACTTCCGGTTTTAGACTTCGGCGCCATCCCAAACCCGACTCTTTCTGCGATCACTTTTGGGCTGGCTTTCCCTTCCAGTTCACATTTTCACCGGCGCGTCGAAAGACTGGCGGTTCCCATCGAAGTTTGTCGCCCTTGAGATACTGGAAGGTTAATCTGCGCTTTAATTCCAAGCTGCTCTTTCGCACGTTGCTCTAGGCTTTCTGGTTTACTGATCTTCAGGGAGGGGAGCTCAGGGAGGTTGGGATGTCCCGCGGAGATGGAATCCGAAGCGTGATGGCGGGCTCAGAATGGGCTCGCTGTTGTTCATGTGGTATCCTAGAGCTGGACATGCGCATGCGCCTTGACATCCATTGTTGCTAGTAGATGGTGAACCGGTTTCCTGTTTTCACTCTCGCTGTCTGTCGAAAACTCCTCTTCCTACAAAAATCAGTGACACACCAAAGGTTATTTCCCCGAAAATATGGGGGTGGGGGCGGGAACCCGGATGTAAAGGGGGCGGGAAGTCTACGGGAGGCGGGAAAAGAGACGGAGGGAACTGGGATTACAAGGTGGCGGGGAACGGGAGAAATGGGAAAAAATGTTTCGCAATATTTCATCATATTTCGCAATAGGAAAAGCACAAATAGGTGGAAGCCACTATGAAAAGTGGGCGGGAACCGGGTGTAAAATGTACGAAAAGTGGGCAACTCTGGCCCTCCTGCCACCCTACCCCCCCCCCCCCCCCCCCCCTCCCTACCCGAAAAAAAGGTCACGCCTTTTGTTGAAGGTGTTCGTTGTAAAGCTACAAAGAATACATGCATACATTAAGCGCTCGCAAAGAATTCAACGATAGCTCTGACGTAGACATTGTGGAAACAAACAATTTTTTTCCCCCATTTAGCCTTCGGCTCGATTTTCCAGCCGTTTTGTGACCCCAAACCAGACTCTCAAAACGGCTGGAAAATAGAATTTCAAAAACAGTTTTTGCTTGCTTTCCTGACGTAAGTTTTGCTTCCGAGACAAATGTTTCTCTCGCGGTTAAACTGGAAAACATTTATTTCCGTCACAAGAAAACAACTGTCTAAATGCACGCGCAAAATGGCGAGTTTATGCTCAAACGAAAATGACGAATTTAGACTACGCGAATTGTGTAAAAGCGAAAGAAAACATGAATCTCTTGGAGTTCATGACCGTTCTGTAGTTGAATCAACGAATAAATTGATCGAAACAGCACAATCTTTTGAGAACGGACTGTAGATGTCCTGACTGTGACTCTTTCTAAATTTGTTGTATTATTTTATTGTAAAATGGAATTTTTCTTACCGTTAATTGTACACGACGCGTATTTAATAAATTCGCCATTTTGCGCGTGCATTTAGACAGTTGAAAGCCATTCAATTGAAACGAAATTGCGGCAATCCTTTTGCTGATGTAACTGGAAGATTAATCTCATATGCGCTGAACACAATCATGTTTTTTATACCCACTCATAAGCAAGAACTAAGTTGTAGTGTTTTGATTTCCTACCTTAACTTCTTCACTAGGCGGGTCGACTTGTGGAGGCGTCGAGACTTTTTCTACTTCAGGTTGCGCTTGCTTTCGTAGTTGACCTCTGCGCAGCATTAGAAGCGCAACTATTAACAAAGTAACTGTACAAGCCACGGCTCCTAACAGCCATGGCTGTGATGCGCCCAATAAAATGGACAGCGACATCTTGCGGGTTGTCACATCTTGATTGCCGCGGGCACTACGCTTCGAATCTTTCAATCTTGCGTCATAAGGGAAAATTGTGACGACATGAACGTTGCGCGCAGCATGGCGCAATTCCAAAACCAGGAGTGGACTGGAGACGAATTATATTTGTCATTGAACATCTGGATGACGTTACAGTGCTTGATTAGAGTTAGAAGTATGTGTAGGACTGGAATCTAGTCAGTGAGGTTACCAAGTCGGCCTGGTTGCCCAGGACGAAGGAACGTGTTCGTCAAGCGAAGCAGTTCGTTTCGTCTTTCGTTTGTTATATATGCCCGCGGGAGGAATGGAGAGAAAAGGCCGATGCTCACAAGGGGCAGGGACACTGAAAAGCTAACTTAAATTCCGTGGACTGTTTGAGTCAAGAAAAGAGGACAAACACCTGTCGAGAAAGCAGTTATTTTATATCACACAAGTACAAAACATAGCTTTATATAGTGTTGAGCTGAAACTGTACATTTAAAAATTATTTGATAATACGAACAAGTTTTAATGCCACTGCAGTGAAACAGGCTGTGCCGTTGCCACTCAACACACTTTATGTTGGCTTTCCCATCGTTCGACCAATCAGAAAGCAAGTTAGTCTGGGAGCCACGTGACGTGCCGACAAACAGCACGTGATCACAGTGCATTTCACAGTGACGTTCAATATGCCATTTCCGAGTTGCCTTTAGCCTCAATTTCAAAACGAGTCCAGGTACAAAACCATTCAAATGATAACGAGTTTGATTTGCATTTGAATGAACTCTTGAGTAAAACTTCTTTTCATATGAAAGGTTTTGCACTGCGACTCGTTTTGAAACAGAGCTCAAACGGAACTCGGAAATTGCCTATTCTAGCGATTCAAAACAAACAGTCGAACATACATAGCGAAAGCCGAGCATGATCCGATTTCATTCTATGTACACTGTAATAACATATTCGGAAGTCCGCGAACTTTGAAAGACGTTTGTAGGACGAAGAACTTGTAGAATCTTCCAAGTATCCAAAACACCTTTTCAGCATCTGCAGAGAGTTGTTTAAAGGTCTTCAAAAGGTCTTCCATTATGGAGTCGCTACTGATGTAAAAATAATTTGACACGTTCTGGACGGAGTTTTCCATTCATGGCTGCTATAGTCTCCTTCGCAGCCGTTATTTGTGTGGTCACGCACAGGGGTAAAGTCACGCACTGGAGTAAAGTCACGCACTGGGGTAAAGCGTTGCGTGACGACCCAAATAACAGCCGCTGAGAAGATTATGGCTGCCACTACTACAGCCTGAGAATGCAAAATCAATTTGTGTTCACAGGCTACTAGTCATTTGGTCTGATTTACACTACTTCCGGTCTTCGTTACTTCCGGTCTACGTTACTTCCGGTCTTCGTCGCTTCCGGTCTTCGTCACTTTCGGTCTTGGTTACTTCCGGTCTTCGTTACTCAGTGTTCGTTACTTCCGGTTTACGGTCAAGTTTGAACGCAATAATCTGAACAAACCCAACACAAACTCGACCGCATTAACTTTTTCCAACTACATCAAAAGCAGCAATGTGCTGAATTGAACATTGTTCATCATGTATCTCTCATCTCTGAAGGCGCGCGTGATCTTCTCTCGGAAGGAGTCGCCAATGTTTTCATTCTCGTTTCATGATCGATTCTCTGTCCTTGTTCAATCTTGTTACATCGTCCAGGACACTAGAACGTGATCAGGTCAACCAGATTTCCTGTGGGTTGTGTCATGTGCTCTGGGAAGAATGAAACAAGTGTATCGAACAACTGCAACAAGGAAAACACACAATGTTACTAAAAAAAATACAAAGAAAAGTTCAACCCATTTTACACACCGTTCATTTCAATCTGAGTATGCGAATTGCGTGATCCTCGCTCCGGCCGTGGTGTGAGGCGATATATAAATCATTATGCGACGTACAAACTTACCATCAAATCGAATGGGAAAAAAAACGTGGAGAAAAACCAAAGAGGTAATAATCAACCAAAACGGACCAAGGATGGTTAATATTGGGGAAGCTTGATGGTGGTCTCGGCAGTCAAAGCAGTGCACTCGAGATGAGCAGCTTTTTAGCAATTGTACAAGTTTAGTTGGATAATAAATCTTTTGAATCCACAGTTGTCGCTACCGATATTTTTTAACATACAACAATTAAATACAAGTAAACCTTGACAGTAAAAAAGGTTTTTTTTTCCCCACCAGTGTCACCCTTTCACTCCCAGAGTCAAACCATTTGTCAATACATGTGTTGGTAACTTTAAGTATGTGGATGAAACCCTAGTGTGTGACCATTCAAATGAAAGCTATTGATCAATACTTTCATGTGGTACTGTTTATTATGCTGTACAAGGTGGTTCTAACTTTTGAGTCTGTGGATGATGAAACCCTAGTGTGTGACCATTCAAATGAAAGCTATTGAGCAGTACTTTCATGTGGTACTGTTTATTATGCTGTACAAGGTGGTTCTAACTTTTGAGTCTGTGGATGAAACCCTAGCGTGTGACCATTCAAATGAAAGCTATTGAGCAGTACTTTCATGTGGTACTGTTTATTATGCTGTACAAGGTGGTTCTAACTTTTGAGTCTGTGGATGAAACCCTAGCGTGTGACCATTCAAATGAAAGCTATTGAGCAGTACTTTCATGTGGTATTGTTTATTTTTGAGAAATTCCAAGATTTTTTTTTTAGCACTCTAGGGAGTGAAAGGGTTAAGTCTGATCTTTGTTGCACTACGCTCATCCCTTACCTGTGTTCTTCCCGTGAAACCATCACTCAGCGGCGTTGAAAGAGACTCTAAACACCAAGAGAAAATGTTTATCAATGTATTGTTGTTTTGTGTGGAGGCCATTTTGATTTTTTAAA
Source organism: Desmophyllum pertusum (assembly GCA_029204205.1). Lineage (NCBI taxonomy): Eukaryota > Metazoa > Cnidaria > Anthozoa > Scleractinia > Caryophylliidae > Desmophyllum > Desmophyllum pertusum. Next base: position 381,097 of record MU826857.1, read on the forward strand.
TATAAGCGGTTGACCGGCTGTGTGAGGTCTGGAACCCAGAAAGCTTCGGAAAGCGATCGTTAATCTCGGCGCGCGATGGGATGTTTTGAAAATTTCCGAATTTTCTCGGCCGTCCCAGATCCCGTACATTTTCGTTTCCAGACCTCGCCTCAGCCGACCGCGTATTAAAAATTCAAAATGGCCACCACATGTGAGACAGTGAGAGCCCCTGACTGTGTGTATTATATTCCAGTTGTTACGAGAGAATAAAAACTCACCGGTGTCAGTCACCATTCGTTCTTCTGAGGATACTGCTTGTGAAAAGAGACTGGATGCAATAAGACGAAACTGAAAAACAACAACAACCTTCATTAGTGCATCGCTAACTTCTAGTTACCTAATAAAATATGGCTTTCTATGTTCTATCAGAAAATGATGCACGCTTGAGGTCGAGAAAAGCAGCAAGTGGTTGCACGAGCCGCAGGCGAGTGCATTCAGCCGCTTTTCTCGACCTCAAAAGTGCATCATTTTCTAATAATAAGTAATTGATTGTAATATGAGTAAGTGATCCACCTCTTGGCTTTCCTCGGGCTCATCGTGAGCCACTGTCTGTGACAGCTCGTTCTGTGGGTAAAAAAAAACAACAAGTAGCACGTCATTGATTAACTATCAAGCTCACAAGCTCAAAAGATTTAGTTAAGTGTCAGTTTTGAAAGGTTGAAGGTTTGAGTTATAATATATATATAATACTTTATTCATTCAATATTTTAGGGGCGACTATCGTTGTGTGTAATTTACAGTAGGAAAAACGGAAAATAGAATTACCTGCAGGTATTTAAGAGCTTCATACGGGTCATGACTGGCCAGTTCGTGGAATCTAAACAAGAAACACATTTCGTAAAAATGTTGTTGTTGTTCATCGTGGTATTAAAGATAATAATAATATTTGTCTCACGATGCCTACATCGTGAGACAAACTATAATATACTTTATTAATTTGTTAATACATATCTGGAAAACTATTGTTGTGTTCGTCCTCTGGTTTGTTTCGAAATATGTTGGTAAAACGAAAAATCTCCACGAGTTGAACTTTAATACAAGTACAGTGTACAGGCTCTGTGCAACACTGATACAGACATAGCTGTTAGTGTAGACACTAGACAGACATACCTGTAGACAGACTGGCAGACAGACAGACAGACAGACAGACAGAGGCAGACAGACACTATACCTTTGTTTGCGTATTAAATATCGACATCGTCGTAATAAGTGTTCTATTGAAGGTCTTGACAACTGAAACGTGAAAATATTTCATATTTTAACTATTTCATGGTTTTTAAATAAAGGTTATCTATCTATCTAAAATCGCAGCACTGATTTTTTTCTTACTACATCAGTACATGTTCAAATAAACAAGTGACGAGAAAAAGAAACGTCACGAAGTAGGAGATAGAGAGCTTAAGAATAATCACAGACATTTTTGAGACACAGACGACAACAAGAAGGCGAATGTTATTGTTTTTTTTTCGCGCTTTCACCAAAGAGGTAATAATAAACCAAACAGGAACAAGGATGGTTGAGATTGGAGAAGATTGAGACGGATTACAAACGACCAACTTGAAAATGTTACGTTAAATTTGTCAAGACGCGCCATCCGCGACTAGCTTCTACAGTCTTGATGTGCCGTGAAATTCTCCCAACTATCAATAAAATAAATGTATGACAATAACTAAGGAGAATACACATTTAGATCAGCAGTTTACCTTGAGTGACCAGAAGTCATCCAGTCTCATCTTGGGTATGCTAGATTTGCCAGGATTTCCACCAAACAGATAATGTACCTTATGAATGTCATCATAAAACTAACTGATGAGCGAATCTAGGACACGGTTCTACATTCTGCATCTTAGTCCAGTACTGTTGACCCATGTTCTCATTCTTGTAAACACAAGACCTGAAAGAGCGATTGCTCGTGTTACTCAGATAAAGTTCACAATGCATTGTTGGGAGAACCTGAGTTGCACGGGCAATACAATGTACATGGTATGAACTAGTTTATAATACAAACATGCAGAGTGCTTTGAAAATGATCTATTTCAGAGAAGACAGTCTCAGATTGAGACAAGGGAAGAAAGATGAGGGATGAGAATAACAAGAACCCGCTTTTCCCTCGTTGCTTTGCGTGTGAGGTTGTTTTTGTTTTTTTTTTTTTTTTTTACCAGAGAAACGGCGTTCCTATATCCTCCCATGTTGGACGACCCCAGTTTTTGTCCCTTGACAGTCGCCTCAAACCCGACTGTTTTGCTTTTGTTTTGGTTTTTTTCAACACTCAGATCGATAAATCTAGCTGCCCAATTCTCGCTCATTCAGACATCTCGGCCAGCAACGATCAGCTAGATATACGTACCACCATGTATCAGATCATCCACCCCAACGCGTTCAGATCTGATCATCCTGTGTCCCACACTCACCTATGTTTTTTTTTTTTCGGCTCCATATCGTAAACCCAAAATGAATATCTCCTCCACTAACGTTCTCCTCTCGCTTTTTCTTTATCCCTTTTACTCAGACCCTACAGGAACAAACGTAACTTTCAGTATGTGATATTGCCACAACATTTCAGGAAAAGACTAGTACTTGTACTGATTAAGACATGGATCTTTTTTTCTTCGTTAAGTCCTGGATCAATTGTTTGTCTCCTCGTGGAAGTACTAATAAAACCTTAATTATATAAAAACCAGCAGCAGGAACTGTTCACAAACAGAATTAATTTTTATTAGTAGTAGTTAATGTATATTTTTTTACGTTGTTTTAGCCAGACTTTCATAGTTAATTGTTTTATAGTGGTGACATGATTGAAAAACAATTTACTGAAGTACGTAACATTTTTTGAATTTAATTAATTTTCAGTTCAGAGAGGAAGAGAAACAGTACAAGTCAATGCTTTAGCGGGTGTGGGGCGGCGGGGGGGGGGACATGGGGAAATAAATGGGGGGATCTATAGAGTAAATTAACTCCTCCAAAATCATTTAACCTTGATCACAATCTATGTTTTACTTCCATCTAATATAAATGATTATTTCGTTGGGTTGTTCCCACATTGTTGTATGTGTGATGAACGTCATTTCTACGGACAATGGGGAAGAATGAAAGCAGCAATATATAGCGTCAGCACATTTTTACTGTTGACACTTGAGCGTTATCAGTTACAGTGTAAAGATCACCCAAAAAAACTTTTTTAACTCTTCTCTTCCCTCCGCGTATTCTTTGCTCCTTTGCCACTTTTCGTTTGGGGGAAAAAAAGTGGTTGTGTTCAAACTTTTACTAGTCTCTAATGTGGTTATCATATTCGTTTAGGATTAAATAATGAGACTTGAAACCCTTAGTGTGTGACACCCATTTCCAAATTTTGAAAGCTATTGAGTTAGCAGGTAGACTTTTTCATGTGGATACTGTTCTATTACCTGCCTGGTATTTTTTACAATGCTGGCAGTAACCTTTTCACGTATTTCCATTTTTCCCGTGGACATTTATTGTAGTGAGAGAAAAACCCTTAGTGTGTGACCATTTCCCCCACCAAATGAATAGACTACTGAGCTAACTTACTTTTCATTGTGGTACCGTTCATTTTTTGTACAATGTTTGTTTCTCGCTTTTTTTTTTTTTTTTCCCATATGAAAAAAGTGTACGGGGTGAAAATTTGGTTGTTAAACATGTTACTTGTACCCCTTTTAAATAAACTCTCTTCCTCTTATGTCCCAGCCAAAAGATACTATAAGAAGTAAAGAATGCCTTTTCTCGCATACAAACAAATACCGATAAACAAAAACTTGTTAAAACGGCACCCAAAAATAGAATCTCTAAAACTTTTATACATATTTTTTTTTTAAAAGGCGTTGAATTTTCTCCAAATTTTCAGCTCAATCAGATAGATGCTATCCAATGACGTTCACAGGACTGTGAAAACAAACATAGGAAGGGGAAGTCCTATTCTTGACGCACAGTCTCAGGGCAATCATCTCTGTAAAATTACCAGAAAGAGAAAGCACTATAGGAACAAAATTGATCTAAGGTTATACATGATAAACATATGCTAATGAGAGTCCTAAATGCGAGATAATGGGTGTATGTCTATAACGAGTTAGGTCAGCAGGTTAAATTGTGACCTTCCCTTTCAGATGCACACACATGTCCTCCCCAATTTTTTTGCACCTTTCGTTGTTTCAAGTGTGTAAATTAAATAATACATATATTGGAAAAAAAGCAGCATTGATCAATAACATTACTTTTCATATATTACATGAGTACACATGTAAGACATGTTCCGTCTTCGTTACCGCAAATTTTCTGTTACCCACGCGCTAGCGATTTTTCCATTTTGCTTTAGAAATTGATTATCTTGCCAATGAAACCACCTGATGTGGAATTATTACAGGTGTGATCAAACACGCAGATACAAAACTGCATACAGCAACACTCACGTCACTGAGTTTAGTACCATCGCTATTTGTTTCGATGAGCAGGTCTATAATAGAGGAGTATAATCCACTGAACACAAAAGTCTCCTTGTGAGCTCTCTCATCTCCGCTCGCACTGATAACACATATAAAAAAATAAACCCTTTTCCTTTCGTCTTTCTTATTTCTACACAAAATAAGAAAGTCAAATAAAAAAAAAAAAACAATTAAAAAAAACAAAACAAATATATTTACTTACTCCAAGGTGTGACAAAGCAATATCTAAATCAATCTACTGCCCTACGTTATATATGGAAGCACTGGGTCAGGATATAGACATAGACAGATTAGTATCTTATCAGACAATGGAGAACAGTTGACATAGGTACTTTTGCGGAGGCCTGGGGAGGGGTAGGTGGTTGGATGGTGCTTTGTGAGTGTTGCTGCGAGTGGAAAAAGATTGAGAGGGAGACTGCTGGAAGATTGACCTTGGGAGAATTGTATTTTTTCTAGTCTATTTTTTTTGACTACTCCATTCCATTTTAAGGACAATCGAGTTAAAGAGCAGAATATACACAGTAGAAGTAAAATATGAGTTTGAAAGTCTTTGTTGTGTTTGCTTGTCTTTACTCCAAGGGTTCGCCTTCTCCTTCTCTTGTGTTGTTAGTTTATTCAAATACTGTCTTTTGATCTGTTCAGTGTAAACTGTCACAATAGTTTAACTGGGAATGACCACTTTTTTCCATTTGTAAAAAACATTTCACAACAACCCAAAAAACATCTTACCTGGTCAGTAAAACGCGGGCCACCCAAAAACACATTTAAAATAGTGCTTTTCTCAACATCCGATTACCACATCTGCAAAGTAAACGCCAATGTACCCGGTTTTGTAATGTACTGTGTCAATAGGCCCTGCAACGGTTGGGTCCACGCGGTGTACTAAGACACTAGAGTTTTTAAAAATGATCTTAGCATCACTAGGCCTGCAATCGATTGTGTGCCCAAAGAAGTTGTCTATTCATCTCTAGTGTTGCAATTTTTTTTTCTTTTATGTTTTTTTTTGTTAGACCCAAAACCCATGCCAAAGACGCTAGATAAAATTGATATAGCTGCCGAAAATTAGGCCTACATTCAATGTTGCTCAGTTGGCGAAGATGCTTAGATTTTAATTGTGCGTATTTAATCTTCGTTGCAACATGTTTGGCATCCATTTAGTGTTTTCTTATGCTATTGATAAGTTACATCTAGTGCTAACACACCTGATTGATCAAAGATTTAAGGAGTGGCCCCCCCTTTCGAATGGACGTCTTCTTTATTTGGTTCTGCGATTGTTCCTTCAATTGCTGATGATATGCGGCCATTGGTTTGAGGTTATGTCACGTAAACCATTAAAAATCACTCATGATAAAAAAATGAAAACCAAAAAACTTGTCCACTTGATTAAACACACAAAGGGAAAATATAATGTACTCTAGTAAATGATAATTTGACATTGTATATCATATTATTTATATAAAGCTGCATGTGGTCTCCCATGCAGAGTTATAAAGAAGCCAAAGGCTATGGAGAATACTTTAAGATAAACATAAATGATTGTAAATGAAATATAAAGCACTTAATTGTAGCACATATTGATCATTTTACTAGTAAGTCTTCTCAACTGACTTTCATCTTTTTTGACAGCGATCGTAATTTGGTTTCTTTTTTTGTAATTTTGTTAAAATACAGTCCTGTCACATTATACATCACAGCAATTTCCTTCTATTAAAGACCCGCCCCAGAGCGATCTCACAAGGGAGTTTTGAGGGGGAGGGGGGGGGAGCTCTTTCTTCTATGTTGTTTCCTTTGTTTCTTGTTTTCTCCTTTTGTGTTTTTTTTATCGTAGTAGGTGGAAAGGGGGACGCCAGGGGGGAGAGGGGGAGGGGTGGGGGGGGGGAAAGGAGTGTTAGAAGAGGATAAGAGGTTCAATAGAGGATGAAGGATGAGAGCCCACAGTCGCCCTATTGCAAGTAGTAATTTTAATTCTTTCACATATAAATATCTATATGCAGATATTACATATACATTTCATAACTTTATGTACCTTAAGTGGTGAGGCAATTTCTCATTTCAGAGTCCCTAAGTATCGGACCAAGGTATATTATCTTGAAGCTTCCTTGTTGCCTTATACAAGCACATCTTATGACAGGACCTTGCACACGGCCCCCCTCTCTTCTGCTCAAGAAGAATTCATCGCGACAGGCATGTTCCATCGAGCAGACCTACCATTCGACGCTGTTTGAAAGAAAGGCCCCAGAAGTATTCAAGCCTGAGGTGTCCACAATCCCAGGCCAGCCCCCCAGCAGCGTAGAGTATGATTCCTTTGAGTCTTCCATGGGCCCCCCCCCCCCCCCCCCTGATTGACATCTGATCGTCATCTTTCTCGCATTCGCCAGGCACGTGAACACACTGCTGTCTTTCATCTGTAGATTTTGGTATATACAGTATTATTTAATAACTTCTACTGTTACTTACCATGATCCCGTTTCACTCCCATCTACAGCTTTTTTTATTTTTTAAAATTTTTTAAAACCACAATGTAAATCAATTAATCAGACTTACTTTTGAGCAAGAGGGGGTGGGGAGGGTGCGTGGCGGATAAGTGCTGTCCACCTCGGCTTCTTTTCTATAATCTTGTTGACTGATATTAATGATTGAATATAGGCATTTTGCAGAAAAAGGGAAAAACAATGTCAAGACATGGGTTGTGTAAAACATTATCCTCAAATTGCACTTGCACTATACATATTACAGTTACCGCTAAAAAGGTAACAAGGGGGGGGTAAGTTACCACCTTACGCACTGCGCATGATCGCGTCTCGTTTCCGGCCTGAACTCGTGCGTAGTCTCGGTTTTTCTTTTCCACGATCCGAAAACACTCAAGTTCTCGTTTCCTTGCCGGACGAGGTTTTCGCTTTCTATTTTTCATTTTGTTCTCGCGAGAGGCCGTCTGACAAACTGTACAGTACACAGTAATGCGTTGTGTC
>MU826857.1:389058-404256 GCA_029204205.1 Desmophyllum pertusum
GGGCGTTACTAAACCACAGGAACGGAACGGAATGCTACTGGAATGACCCGGAACGAAACCGGAAATGAACCGGAATGATACCGGTAATGAACTCGGAAATGACCCGGAAATGTACCAGGAATGAACACGGAATGAAACGGAATGATTACCAGAATGACCCATAACAACAAACCGAAAGATGACGGGAATAACCCAGAATGGGAGCGAAAATCTTAGTGGAATGAGACCCCAATATCGATGAACACTGAAATCTAAAAAAGTACTCTTGAATTATCAACCACCTTGTATTTGTTATAATTTTCGATTGAGATACTATTCCCTTAGTAAAAGAAAGCGCAACATGTCTACGAAATGAATGATTCCAAACAATAGGACATCGTCGAAAAGTACATAGTATGAATAAACCTGCGATCAGGCCGAATTTTTCGGGGCCGGGGGGTGAAAAATTGAGCGTGAACCACGTAAATAGACGAAGAGTAAATGAGAGCGCGAAAAAAATTGCCTGATCACAGGTTATTGTATGTACTGGCAAATCATACTTCTTGAATTTCAATTTTAACCTTTTCATTTTTTCTCAAGTTTTTTATTCGAAAGACGCACGCGCGGAAGCGAGAAAACCAGCCAATGCGCAACAGATCGAGCAAAATAAACCAATTATTAATACACATGACTACGGTGGGGGTGAGGTATAATTCAACTGCGCCCCGAGCCCCAATCACCCCATATGCTTTATTTATTTTCTTGTTTTTAGTTTTTGATTACTCTATTTCTTTTTTTCTTCTCTTTCGAGATTTCCCGACTTGCTTTGGAGCCTCCCACGATATAGACTATTATATTTTTCATATTTTTGAGGGGAGATGAGGGTGGGGTGGAGGGGCGAGGGGGTATGGGGTGGAAAAAGTGAAGAAGTTTGGATTTCCTTTTGCAATTTCCCAGCCCCCATCTAGTGTCCGCCATCAAGAGAGGATCACCCTGTCTCTCCGCCATGAATGAAATATCGGTGTCATTCCCTTTCATTACGGGTCATTCCGGTACCATTCCAGTACATTTCGGGTCATTCCAATGTCATTCCGGGGCTTTCCAGTGTCATTCCAGTGTCATTTCCGTTTTCATTCCGGTTCTTTCCGGTACATTCCGGGTCATTCCGGTGTCATTCCGGTTCATTCCGGTATCATTCCGTGCCATTCCGGTTCATTCCGGGTCATTCCGATACATTCCGGTTCATTCCGGTTCATTCCGGTTCATTCCGGTATCATTCCGGTATCATTCCGGTATCATTCCGGTATCATTCCGTGTCATTCCGGTTCATTCCGGTACCATTCCGGTTCGTTCCGGTAACATTCCGGGTCATTCCGGTACATTCCGTTCCGTTCCTGTGTTTAGTAACGCCCGCGAAATGCCTTCTGGGGAAGGGCGGAAGGGCGAGGGAAGGGCTATGCCCGAAAACGTTTGTGGACTATTCACCAGAAGCTTATCACCTTCTGCTATTCACTATATGACACTTTTTCTATATTTTTTAGTCTTTTTTTACGTTTTATTAGTTTATTTTTGAATTGAAGTATAAGTACTAAGTTAAGTGGGGATTTTTGTAGCCTGAGTATCAGGCCTTCCTTAGGGAGGGGGAGAGTAGCTCTCCCTCCCGTGATACTCGGCCAGGTTTTCGGCAAAACGTGCTGTTTTCGTTTTCCCAAAAAAAATTTGGCCTGAAATAGAAGACGAATGTTTCATATTTCCATTTTTTTCATTTTCACCCAAAATCGACAACTGAAATTTTTATATCAACTTACAGAACAAATATGCGCTGTTTTCTATTCGCTTTTCGTTTTCAAAAAAAAAAAAAAAAATAATAATAATAATAATAAAAATGATGAGTTTTTGGTCTGTTATCTTTTCGTTTTGGCCTGAAATAGATGAAAGACGAATGTTTCAATTTCCATTTTGTTTTCATTTTCCCCCAAAATCGACAACTGAAATTTTTATATAAACTTACAGAACCGATTCAAGTGACAGCAGGAGCCCATTAGCCGGAGCGAGCAACTCCGACACTACGCCTATGTCACAGCGTTTTTACAGACCGGTTTATTTTTAGATTCCTTTTTCCCGGGAAAATGTGTTTCTGGTCCCATGTGTAATATGAAATAAAATAAATAAAAAGATGGCGACCTAATTGCGGCCTTTGTTATGGCTCCGTCAATTCCAAGCCCGCTCATCCCCCCCCCCCCCCCCCGGGCATTTGTCGGGCATTTGTCATTTTTTTGTTAGAAGGTTGAAAATGCCCCACGGTGGGGTCAGCTTACATGCACAAAATCCCCACGGTGGGGCTTCAGGAGCAGTGCAAATGCCCGACCACGGGACAAGTTCAAAAACTTTTTTGAGAGGATCGAGGAATTTAAAAATCTAAATTCCAAGCAGAACTATTAATGATGGATACTATAATTGTTCACAAATACATAGCTCTTTATTTATACCTGTAATCACACTTTTTGGAACATGGTGTTGAAGTCGAAGCTTCGTTCCGCCATCTTTGACGTCTTTGGTTCGCGACGTGGAAAGCAACGGTGTAAATGTTTGCACATGTGGGGTGGGGTGGGGCTACGGTACACTGGAAAAGTGCGGGACTCAAACGAGGTTTAATATCAACTCAGTTTTTTCTATTTTTCTATCGGGGGCCAATCAGGAAATTTTAAATAAACAACAAACCGTGTACGTCTTTTAAAATACGAAAGATCGCGTTGCCTTTGACAAATGCCCCACCCACGGGCTGCCCGGTTATAGCAAATGCCCCACCCTAGGGATGGAAAAGTTGTAAAATGCCCGACAAATGCCCGGGGGGGGGGGGGGGGGGGATGGTCGGGCTTGGAATTGACGGAGCCATAATTAATCATTATTGGCGTTACCGCGTAATGGCTCCGTCAATTCCAAGCCCGACCATCCCCCCCCCCCCCCCCGGGCATTTGTCGGGCATTTTACAAACTTTTCCATCCCTATTGTGGGGCATTTGCTATAACCGGGCAGCCCGGGGGGTACCGGGGGTGGGGCATTGTCAAAGGTAACGCGATCTTTCGTATTTTAAAAGACGTACACGTTTTGTTGTTTAATTTAAAAATTTCCTGATTGCCCCCGATAGAAAAATATAAAAACTGAGTTGATATTAAACCTTGTTTGAGTCCTGCACTTTTCAAGTCTACCGTAGCCCCACCCCCACCCCACATGTGCAAACATTTGCACCGTTGCTTTCCACGTGCGAACCAAAGATGTCAAAGATGGCGGAACGAAGCTTCGACATCAACACCTTTGCAGTTGTAATGAAAAAATGTTCCAAAAATCATGATTACAGGTATAAATAAAGAGTTTTATGAACAATTATAGTGTCCATCATTAAATAGTTCTGCTTGGAATTTAGATTTTTAAATTCCTCGATCCTCTCAAAAAAGTTTTTTTGAACTTGTTCCGTGGGTCGGGCTTTTGCACTGCTCCTGAAGCCCCACCGTGGGGATTTTGTGCATGTAAGCTGACCCCACCGTGGGGCATTTTCAACCTTCTGACAAAAAAAATGACAAATGCCCGACAAATGCCCGGGGTGGGGGGGGGGGGGGGGGGGGATGAGCGGGCTTGGAATTGACGGAGCCATTATCATATTCCAAGTGTCTTACGTGAAGCACGGAAAAGGAAAAGGTAGATAAATTTAATAGTGATGAGCTTCGAATGAATATTTCTTATTAATTACAGTCAAACATGATAGTCAAAAATATGTCGTAATTTTATTTTATTTATTTACAAGCAATTGGAATAAAACTCTTGTCAAAATAAAGCTAATTTACAATCCCAGCCAATAATAATAAAGTATATAACGTATGTTTAACTCTGATTATAGTTGAACACAGATGAATGCGAGCCGTACAAGCTTTCTGACGATCTCGCTCAAATTCAATCTCGTATTTGCATAGGCTCGATTACCAGCCGCTGTTCGGGAAAATGAGCCCACGCAAGACCGGACTCGAGATAGCGACGGAAATCGAGCCTAGTATTTGCATTAAATACAGCTGAATACAGCAATGGCTCGTTTTCTTAAATAGCTACCAAATATCGTAAAATTTACAGTGTATACTAGTTTTATTAAACACTACGACTACAAATTGCGACACACTGTTACAGGGCGGCCTTTTGATGTTTTGAAGCAAACCCGTATTACATTTTACCGTAATTTCACGTACTTTGAATTCAACTACTGAAAATGGTACGAACTAGATTTTCTAACTGTTCACAGTTACTTAAAGAAAGCTTCGGGTACAGGTTTTTTTTAAATATTTAACTCATGTACACAGCCCCAAAATTGGGTAGTCATAGGATGATTAACCAAAAAAAAACCATTCAATTACGTGAGGTAGCAATACAGTCAAACCTCTATTAAGCGGTCACCCTAGTGAAATAGCAAACTGACCGCTTAATTGAGGTGTTCTAAAATTTTCAATTTAGAATTTAATGTTAAAATTTACCCACACAAGCCTATTAGTCCAAACAATAGCATTCTTATGCTGATTACATATATATAATATGTTGTGCTTGATGAGCTCTTAAAGGAAACTGGACGTTCTCCGCTTATAGTCGTGTGGAAATATCGCATTGTAATCTAACTAGGTCTAGGAGACCGTTTAATAGAGGTGAAATACAATAAAACTAGCCAATTGGGAAGTCTAAACGGTGACCGCGTCCGCTTAATAGAGGTGACCGCTTAATAGAGGTCGAGTTTACAGTAAGTATGGGGAGAGATTTCTGGAAATTTGATAATTGATCGCTGACCAGAGGGCCGCTTAATGGAGGCTTGACTTGACTTGACATTCAGTGTAACATAATTCTAGTCGTGTACGTGTTGTCTTGAACGCGAAGATAAAAAAAAACTGACATATATTATATAATATCAGAGGTCTATATTATTATAGACCTCTGATAATATTTAGTATAACATATTTTAGAATAATATATAATGAATGCAATCACTTTGCATCTGTACAAAATACAGGTAATAATTATACTTCTCAATTGTTCTACTGACTTATATCAGCAGATTTAATTTATCTCTATAATTATAAGAAGTGTATCGTTTGGTGTAACGTCACTTCTTTCACTTTGTATTTACAAATATTCACCGATATCGCAATTTAAACAGACAAGTAGTGGTTTTCCATTAACTGTCGAAAGTAATTAATCCAATTATGTGTTTGCTTTGAGTTTGCATTTCCTGAGCTCTAATTGGTTCAAAAGTCTCGTGCCACGTGCTCTAACAATCAGAAAAACATGTTAATTCAACCAATCAAAGCTGAACATGACTTCGTTTACGTCCGTTTTCCCGCGCTTAGCGCCGATTGCACGTGCTTGCTCTGATTGGTTAATTACGTTATTTGTGTTTGGGTTTGTAGTGATTTGCTGGAGTGATAATTTTTTTTTTACAACAGTTCTTTTTTTTCCATGCGTTATTCCAGGCTCCTGGTTATTTGCATTTGTTGTATCTGGCCAAGATTTGGATTTGATTTTGCGACAATCATTAGAAATCCACTCTAACATAAAATAATAAATTAGGCCTTGATGATTCCCATTTAAGTAGCCGACAAAACAGGCGGTTTAAGCGCGGTTTTTCTTTTTCTTTTTCTTTTTTTCATTATGCAAAACTAAACAGTAAACTAACTTATTGAAAGGCCCAATGGGAAGGGCGTGAACAGGCCACGAAATCCCACGCGAGGCGCCCATTAGGCCATTTCCGAGTTGCCTTTTGCCTCTGTTTCAAAACAAGTCCTGGTGCGTCAGCCTTTCAGATGGAAATGAGTTTTACCCTCACATTTATTGTCTTGCAAATCAAACTCATTTCCACAACAAAGGTTGTGCACCAGGACTCGTTTTGAAAACAGAAGCAAATCGCGATCGGAAATGGCCTATGGAAATTTCGGTAGAACACGCGCTCGTCCCTTGCATTAACCGCCTGTGTTGTTTGCAGGCTGTGTGTTGTAGGCAGGCTGCCTTGTTGTTACTTGAATGTCACGTTATTCATATTCAGATTCAGAGTCTGCTGCGCCCTCTTCAGTTGGCAGGTGGGAATAGGAGTAATTTGGGCGATTAATATCATCCACTGCTAGTACATGGAACTCCGTGCTGTTGAACAAAAAAAAAAAATGCAGCGTGAACCACGGCGATGTTACACGAGACGATTTTTAAGCCATGTTTAATACACGCAAAATACACGCGATCCTTTTTATCCTCGCCGCTGACCGAAAAACGCACAGGCTCTGTGAAACGAGATTGACAAGCAGTAGGGTATGGAGCTTGCGCAAAACGGGTTTTGATTTCTAGTGATGATAAGGGACCTACCTTCTAAAGAAATCTTTCAGAAAAGTCCAGTACACCATAGGGCCAAACACAGTGTAATACACAAACATTGTAAAATCTAAAAGACTGTAATAAAAAGAGGTATAAAGCTGTTAGATTTATTTATTTATTATTGTAAGTATATAATGCTCTTACTTACCACAAACTCTGTGCTATACTGTCATACAACAAAAGACTCGCGCAACCCTGCAGCATGTTGACAACACACATCACTGCACAGTACACGTAAAATGACTTCCTCGCTGAAAAGAAAAAATATATATATTCACGTTAAATAGAAAATTTTCGAAACAAACAAACAAACAGACAGCTTAATGCACAGGCGCGCTGTAGCTACCGTCACATACAGGAACAGACAGTTAAATATCTCATCTTCCTATTTAACCCATTTTCCTTCCTTCTCTCTATTTTTCTCAGCCGTTTCTCCCTCCTCCCTAATAAAGCCTGGTTTCACTAGCGACGCAAGCACAAACCAGGCCATTTCTTCGGTCGACTACGGAAGGTTGACGTGCACATTCCATTCCAATACGGACTGTAAGCGCGTACTTTGAACTTGTAAAGAATATAGTCGAAATATCTTCGGGTCTTCCTCGATCTTCATCCGAGATCTTCGATAATCTTCGGTAGTGTTAGCCGACGACAATTTCGGAATGCTTGTTATTACATTTGTATTCATTTTGCAAAGTCATTATACATGTACAACTACAAATCACTGAGAACAGCTTACCAGGTATAATACAGCATTCTCTTAACTTTGTATATGGCAAGATGACAATGGTGAAGTAAACCTTCAGGAAAAAAAAATCGACAAATTACAACTTTTCACGGTCTTCGGGATTTTCATTTTCTCGCATATGGGCGCAAGTTCCCATGGGATAGAATTCCAATCCCCCAAAGAAACAACTGCGCACGGCCGCGCCCAATTTTATTCAAGATGGCGACCGGAAACAAACTCAGGTAATTAAAGGATAGGTAAACTATAAGGGTCCCCTGTGAGTTATCCTGCCACAATGGAACAGATCAGATGGTTATTTTCAGAATAAAGTATTTTCCTTATACTATTTTTTATCACATTTCGTACTGACCATGCAGTGCAGTGCCTTTGGTAAGAAAATTGATGCTAACCGCTCTACAGTCTATATAGGAGTGTTCACTGTTTATCAACATTACGTCACATTTGTTTTGTTATTCAAATTTGCCAACCATTAAACAAAAGAACTCTTTGTTTCAACAGCCAATAGTTCTCTGGTTGGCACATTAATAACAATAGGTGGACGTAACGAGAAACATCGCTATAGGGTATACCTGCCAACTCACACGCATTATGCGTGTGTCACACGCCTCCGGATCGAAAACATCGATCACACGCATACATGACAATTTCACACGCCTGACTCACAATTCCGGACTACTTGTTCATTAACCATTAACGTGAAAAATTGGATTCAATTTCCACCCAAAATAGTCCAATGAACGGCGCTAAATGTCGCGTTTGAGATAAGCGTGATCTTGGCAAGATGGCGCCGAGATTTTTAGCTTCGCACCGCGACATTCGGCAGCCTTCGGAAATCATCGGAACATCTTCGGGAATCTTCGGCAATGTTCGGAAGTCGTCGGAAAATCTTTCGGCAATGTTCGGAAGTCGTCGGAACATCTTCGGCAATGTTCGGAAGTCGTCGGAAATTTTTCGGAAATTCGGGTAATATGGTACGAAAATGACACGC
The DNA here is from genome assembly GCA_029204205.1 of Desmophyllum pertusum. NCBI lineage: Eukaryota > Metazoa > Cnidaria > Anthozoa > Scleractinia > Caryophylliidae > Desmophyllum > Desmophyllum pertusum. The sequence goes on from MU826857.1 coordinate 397,161, forward strand.
AGTCGACTTAGGAAAAGTTGGCAGGTATAATAGGGTATGGGGTCCTGACTGTTACCCAACACCAATATTTAGGATAGATATATATGGTGGAGTCTTTTTATTGTAATAAAATAATAAGAGGAGGGCCGTTGGGAGTGGCACTACATTTTTCAAAGAGGGGGGTTGCCCATGCAGCAGTACCAGCCGTTTCAGTTAGAAAAAAAAATTGGTCCATACATATGGGCCAGTTGTTTTCCCTATGGGGCATGGGGTTACTTACCATAGCCAAAAACAACGAGGTAGAAGACATAAACAGCAATCCTCCGTGTCCATATAAATCATACTTTTCTTTGCCAAAAATCCGGCCATTTATTCCGGGACATCTGACAAACTCTAGGGTGGCCTGAAGAAAAGATAATTGCATTATTCATTTGATTTTGTAAAGAAAATTTAGATCTTGATTGATCACAATCTGGAATTACAGAGTAACTCAGACAGGTCATAAACGAAGATGACGACACTGACAATAATGACTGACGATGATGGTGATACAAAAATTAATAATGTTGATGATGATGACGATGATGATGATGATGAAGAAGATCCCAACAATCAACAAACCTGTGCTGATGAATATGCGATAGCACATATTGTTGTTACACACAAGACCCGGCGAACACCTTTCCTCCCATCCCGCATGTTGCCTGAAATCAAAATAGAAATTTAATTAAGTTATGTGAGAGATGTTATTAACCTGCAAAAGCAGCAAATCTATTTAGGCACAAAAAAGATAGTCTAAAATTAAAAACAGTCTAAACAGCAGTGGCGGATCTAGGGGGGTGGGGGGGGGGGGGGGGGGGTAGAAGGGCCCAGGACCCTGATGTAACCTGTAAGATTCTGTAAAAGAGATCTGGCTTTGCTCGGCGGACTGGTCTGTTATATAAGAGGTTTGACTGCAAGATCTGAGTGTGAACATTTCATACCTGCCCAAACTCCAAATATTATAACGCTCAATTCCACGGCTAACAAGAAGCAACTCAAAACAAGCCACAAAATCTGAAAAACAAAAATTAGATTAATAATGCCATATTTATTTTTAAAAATTTAACCCCAAGCCCTTTTATGAAGTGAGTCTCTCCTTTAAAACCCCCATTTTTAATGACCCCATTGGACTGAAACTCAAGATGGTAAACATGACTCCATCAGTCGAGCAAAACAGTTGACCATTTAGAGATACAACATGTCACTTACAATGTCTCTTACATCTATTTTATAAGCAGAATTAGACGTTGAAAATGGATAGGGCACATGTTGAGAAAAGAGAACACCCAATAAGTGCGTCAAGCCCTGGAATGGAATCTACAATGAAGAAGGAAGCAAGGCTGACCCAAGAACACCTGGCGTTTTAGTGGCTTGCAGAGGTGAGAGACCGTGACAAGGTACATGTAAACATGTCTTGGTGCGAGGCATAAAGGGGAAAGAACAGACTATAAGATGGCGAACTACAATGGACACCCTATGTCCCCTTGGGGATCCGGACGCAGAGTATTAAGTACCGGTAAGTAAATACTTAGCAGAAAAAAAACACACACAATAAAAGTAATGTAAGAGCGAATTAATTAAACTCAAATTCAGACCTTGGTTGGTAGAGAGTCCTTGTGATGTTGTTTTAAAATGGATGTCAAAAAGCATGGAGACAAAACATCTTATTATTCCAACGATACAGACAAGGAATACCTATAGAAACAAGCAAAACGACATTTGAGATTAAGTTGAAATTCATAGCTTTTTCTGTGGCTGTCGAGGGACTGTATTTTACTGTAAATAGTTATATTGACTTTATTGGCGGTAACTGGAGGACGTTGTTTTTTTCGTCCATATATTAGGGGTCGACAAGAGTCCGGCAAGAGTCCGGGGGGGGGGGGGGGGAGGGTACTCAGGTATATTAGTGACGGGGAGGTCTTTCGTACCGCCCCATCACTAATATATACCCGAGTATACACCCCCCCCCACCCCCCCCCCCCCTGGACAAGAGGTACCTTTCAGGAAATAAAAATTGGCAATCTCCCAGATTTGGAATTTTTTAGGTTGGCAGCTATGCCCAGTACTAAATCTTTAACCTACCATGAAATAAACAGTCTTGACAATGGGACATCGTATTTTGTGAAGTCGCACATGAGCAACTCCGAGTCTGTACACGAGAAACATCAGGAACAGGAAGTTTGGTATGAGAAGAAGAACATCAAAAATTCTGATGACACTGTAAATTTAAAAAAAAGGAAATTTTAAGTATTAGCTGACTTTAAACATTATAATAATTATTCCAGCACTGCAGACTGCAACAACATTAGTCATTAGTGGGAGGGGGGAGGGGGAGGGAGACAGGGACGCAGATTCGGAGTAAAGGGGTTGGAAATTATATGGGAAGTCTGGGAACCACAATATTTTTTTTGTCCTGTATTTGTTTATTGCTGTTTTTATTTTGATCGTTATAATTTTTTTTCTGGAGGGAGTAGGTGGGGATAAGCACTCATGTATCCTTTGAGAGGCCAAAGTTTTCAATAAATGGGTTTGAAACATTGCGGAAGTACTTCCGGCATGACTTTCACTATGCTTATTTACACAGATTACGTCAGAACTTTGAAAGCCTCAGAACGATCATTCGAGTTATGGAAATTTATAATTAATCTTGTTAAAACGTACGTTTATACAAAGTCTTTCTTCAGCTTTTGTCTGAATCGGCCAGCGTAACCTAGAGTAGCCATTTTTTTCTCGATCCCTCCAGCAACGACAAAGGAAGATATAAACGCCACTGATCTAAAGCTAAGGTTTACAATGTAAATACTTCTGCTGAGTCCATCATAGGGTTCGATCTTTTATCGTAGTTACGAACCCATGCAAGCTTACCTGTCATTAATCGTCCCATACAAGATCATTTGGCAGAGGTTAGGCACAATATCATCGGCGGGAACGGCGGTCGTTGACGCATTAAAAGGAAGAACGCTTGAAGTTACATTAAACATCATTACTTCCATCGTCGGCGATTTAAATTGGAAATCCTGCAATGTTTACACGTCGGTCATCGCCATCAAAGTTTGTATATATAAACTCGCGTTGCAGTCGTATCACTCAACCAGATCACTTGGATCTCTAGTAAACATTTCAGTTTTGATTTCCTTGATTACGCCATCTCTTCTTGAAAAACACAGGAACATCAATACCGAGAAATCGAAATGTGAAAGCAATTTCCAGAGCCGCCGGGTTCGATTCAAGTTCATGTTTAGATCGCGTGATTCGTGCCAAGTCTTCACGGTTAGATGGGCAATTTGGACCTGGAAACCAGTCGCGCGCGATCCGCGCGAGGGATGTGGAGTGACTGTGCATGCATGTTACGTTGACTAAACAGATTTTTCAGATTTTTTTAAAAATAATGACTTATTCAATGCTATTGCTTTGATGATCATGTAGTTATATGTGTTTATTTACAATATTTGAGTTTTCATTAGTCTTCATCTGACTATAAGTCCGGATATAAGCCCTCCCGGTTACACTCAATGTATTCACGTGTTTTTCCGTGTTTTTCTGTGTGTATTGTAGGATAGAAGGTACTTGGAAAGTCATTGATCATAGTACTACAGTACGTGTCTAATTCCGTGGCCATAATTCCCGCTAAATCGAAAGCAACTTCCTTATTTTCGGTCAAATCGGGTGAAAAAGGTAGCGTCATTTCCGAGTGGAGCTTTACACATGAACACACATGAAAAGAAATTCCAATTCCATGATATTTAGGGTTCGTTGAGTACGTGATCACCCGTGGTAACTCTAATATCAGTCCAAAGTTACCAGACATTCTTGAACTGATAAAGTGAAGACTGCCATTATGTCTTTACCGGAGTGATGGTATGTAAGGGCTGTAAGGAAACAGGCCTCTGAAAGTATAGATTACATCAAAAATAGTAAGTCACTGATCATAGTACCGCTAACTTACTAAGTTACTCAGTTTGGAGATGTTATTTTAGTCAGATGGTGAGACTAGTACTAGTAAACATTTGTTATTTCTGAAACTTTGGCTCCAAATGCATAATCGTGCAATGTCTCTAAGGCTGGACGGGTTGCTAAACCTCGCTGAGGTTGCTTCTCGCTAAACTGAGTGACTGCATTTATTGTCGTAGCAAACGAGGAAGCAATTGTTGGCGAACACATTTGTGAATTTCAATGTTTCCTAAAATGTTTCCGTGTTTGCCTGCTCCGCAAAACATTTGTTGCGAATGTGCGTCCGAGGACGCAAAACATGTTTCTATATTTTTTCATAAACATTTTGCTTCCGCAACACTGAAATGCTTCACTTGGTTAGTGCAGCAAGGAAGCACTGAAACATGCATTTGTTTTCTTCCCGCTCGCCCGCACCCAAGCAACGTTATGATCGAGCAACAATGCTTCCGTAAATGTTTCCTCGTTTGCCACGGCCTTTATTGACCGTAGATTAGTGCCTGGCTAACTAGGAAACATTGTTGCAGAAACATTGTTTCCAATCCTGTATAATATTTCATGGGTTGCTAAACTAGCGAGAAATACGACATGTCAGTTTCGCTGCTCTGATGGCTGTAAATTGTTTCCTCCGTGTCTAAACTGGGAAAAACATGTTTCGGAAGCGAAATTTGATTTTTAAAAACACTGTTACCCAAAATTGTTTCTCGCGTGGCTAAACTGTGAAGCATTTTGCGTCCGCAGCAATGTTTTCTGCAGTAATGTTTCCTAGTTTAGCCAGTCCTTGTTATGCGATCTTTACCATGCACTGTTCAAACGGAAAGGGAAGAAAAAGGACCAAAACGAACGGTCGGGAATCCGTGACCTGCCGATCTATTGACGTCCGAGTTTCCGAGAATATTGTCGTAAATATAATTATAAGTACCGAGAAAACATTACTTTTATAAAGTTTGAGTGTTTAGAGTTTTTTTAAAAACATAACACTGGCTACAAAATATTCGATTCGTTTGCATGGAAAAAGTTGACCAATATCCGCAACTAAATAGACTGCGAGCAGTCGTCTTTTCTCCTCAGATCTTTGGCGCGAGCGGAAATGTTATAATTATGCAAATTAGGTGAAAAAACGAGGAGAGATTGGGGAGAGGGAGGGAATAGACCGGACCGCGGAGGTTTCTTTGTTCTTTGAATTCCCGTTTCTGAGAAACGGAAAATGCTGATTGGTCGGCTACCTGTCAGTCTGTCAACAAACTCATCTCCGCCTCATCGGAATAATTTGAGACAAATGTATTCGCGGGATGGTTTTAGTAGTGTACGGTAATCCGGATTGTAGATCGAAGACTAGAGAATCGAAGCACACGTATTTGTGAGGGAAAGCTTGAAGGGATACTTCTGAAGTCTGAACACAAGAGGAAGCCATTTTTATTTCCGCGGCCGTAATATTATCTAGCAAGCCGATTGCGCTAGCTTTAGTTTACCGTCAAACTCTTTATTTGCACATCACACAACTCTTCGAATACGATTGCCCTATTTATCTTTTCCTCTGGTTTAATACAGAGACCTTAGACTAACTCTGTTGTTTCCAAAATACTTTGAATAAGCGTCTAAGTAAGTCAAACTTCATCTGAAAAGTTAAAAACGTGAGTTTTCCTTTCGCTCTATGGTGTCATGGGCCACCCCCCCTATTGAGGGATAAGGAAATCCTAGGGGGAGGGAGGGGGTCTTGAATATCAAATTTCCAAGGGGGTTAATGGCATTTTTTTCTTTGTTCTTCGCATGTTTCCATGGTAATGCACAGATTTCCCGGGGGGAGGGGGGGGGGGTATTGGCGTCTCTGAAATGTTTTATCCAAAGGGGTCTTACAGGAAATCCCTCAATAGGGGGGGTGCGGATATAAAATGGAATGGCCCCATACAGCTTCCTGTTAAAGTGATGGCCAAAGTGATCATTTGGGTCAAGGGGTCAAACTGACTTTCAATATATCAGATATATCCAGTCAAACGAAACTAACTTTCTTTCTCGGTCGAACTGTAGTAAATTTATGTTGGATATGAAGAGTTTCAATGTTACGGCTCAGCGGCTTATTGATGCAATGAATACGGGAATAAAACGCCGCAGCATTTCGCAGTATGATCACCACGCAGATAAAATTGTATTGACTCTCGCACGAACAACACATCAACATTGTATAACTCCGGCCGGAAACAAGGTTTCAGGATCCATACCTCTCAAATACAAAATGATAGTTCCTTTCTTCAATTGTTCGCATGTTTCTGCTCGTATATCGTCGAAAAGTTGCCGAGTCAAAATCGTGACAACAAACTTAGCAAACGTTTGACGGTTTGCTGATTTATAACACACAACAGAACGAGGCACAGAGGCAGCAAAGGTTGAACAAAACCCCGAACCAAAACAGACAAAGCTAAGCGCAAGAGAAGTTTAAGCCATGCGATCTTTTCGTAACTTCAAGCAGCATACACTAGCGCGGTGAAACCATACGTATACATTTCCTTCCTGTAGTGGCGAACAGCTCTCGTATACAGATCGGATATTATTTTCCCCAGTTATCGGCTTCTTGTGAGGGTTCAAGCTGACAAAATGGATGACAAATTCCCATACGAGACTATTTACCCGAAGCCGTATGTATATACTGCATAAAAACGGCGAAAACAGGGGTTTTTTCGACACACGATCGTCTTCTAGTTGTCGTCTCTCTCCTTGCTTTGCTGGATTACACAACAATATTTTGCCGCGAAAATTGTATCGTTATAAACTGGGCGGAACTATCAATCAAATAGGTGTCAAAGGCGGCAACTTGAAAGATCAAAGATTCCACCGCAGTCTCTTTATTTTTCCTTCTCACCGCGCCCGCGATTCTCGCGGCTCGCGGCTTCGCCGCTCACCGCTCGATCGCGCGCGTGCCCTAAAAACATTAGGAAAAGAAAGGAGACTGCTCGCAGTCTAGCAACTAAAAGGCTCTGAACTTACTCAAAGTCCGTTTTTCGCGTTTTGGTGATTTTGTCAGTCAGGTTCTCGCGGCGTTCGCCGCTCGTCTCACGACTTCATCGCTCGCTTTCGCGACTTCGTCGCTTAAAAAGAAGTGAACCTGTGGCAAGTCTCAGGAGAAGCCAAC
>MU826857.1:404756-419695 GCA_029204205.1 Desmophyllum pertusum
CATGACAAGCCGCAAGCGCCTTAGATACTTGGACGATGGTACATTTCAAATGACCTATTTCGCAATATATAAACAAATCAGACGTGTTGAAAACATACACCGTAATCTCGTTTCGAAAACCTCGATAAATGTACTGAATGATATATGTTTTAGTCACACGTCAACACTTGTGAACTAATTGCTATTTCTGGCGGCGAAATATATTATTTCGTGGCGAACTCGCTTGGCGGGCAAAACAAGGATGTTTTACTGCTGATGTTTTGCACAAACATTTCGATCTCCGAGATGAAGTTCCTCTCCGAGGGGAAGTTTTCGCTTGCTTGAACATCACATGAGATGATAACGCTCGATCGAGCTATGAAAAGACGTATTCCATTGAAGAGCGGAATATAATATTGCTTGTCATAGCGGACTTGACTTTGACAACCAGGGCCCGCCGTCTATGAAGAAACGATTTTCGTCTTTTGTAACGTTTGTCAATACTTGGCAAATGGTATTTTTGTCACTTCTACACGATCAACATGGAAATGTCCACAAATGAAAGGTCAGGTTTTTGTATTGCTAGTGCAAACCAACTCTCAAGTGTTCAATCTCGCAGTGCGACCCATCGAAGTGTTGTGTTGTATTTCAGCCCAGTGTTTGTTCATTGAACTGTCGAGCTTCACGCAAAACATGAACAGTTGTAATGTCCGGCGTATTCACATCGTGGATCATTCCATTTCGTTGATTACAATCATAAGTACTAAGGAGGATGCCAGGTAAGTCACTTAGTTAAAAAAACGTAATCCGGCACTTTACAATTTACAAAAGATAAAACCCGCATGCTGTGATGTCCGGCCAGTCAAAATGAGAAAATATAGGGCGAAGTTTTGTTTATGTTATTTGCGCTATTGCAACAATTTGCTATATGATACCAGCATAGGAGGCAAACATATATTTTTTCCCGCCTAATGAATAGACTTCAAATTTACCAACCAAATTCTACATGTTCATGTATTTTATTTATCACACCCTTTCCAGCGGTAGCAAGTAGAAAACCAATAAAGAAAACGGCACTGCGCTATAATTTTTTATTCGTAGGAAACACCACAGGAGTATGGAATGACCGGCTAAGAGATACTAAAATAAAAAACGCCGCTATAATTTTTTTTTTATTCGGAAGTAGTTTATTTTTATTTGGAAGTAGTTCGCCCCGCGTAATATTTTCCGCTGCATCTGAACTGTGGTGTGAGGCAACACCTCATACAGTTTCGACGTATACATTAAAAAATACTAACTTTGGCACTAGCTTAATTTTTCGTACCATCTGAACTGGCCGGGTGGCACACCTCATACAGTTCGATGTAAACATAAAAGTACTAATTTTTTGAACTAGCTCGTCACTTAATTTTTCGTCCATGACTGAACTGGCGGGTGGCTACACACTCATACAGTTCGAATGTAACAATAAAAGTACTTAATTTTTTGAACTAGCTCGCCACCTTAATTTTTCGTCCCATCTGAAACGGGCGGGTTGGACACCTCATACAGTTTCGATGTAACATAAAAGTTCTGACTTTGGAAACTAGCTCGCACTTAATTTATTCGTCCATCTGAACTGGCGCGGTGGCACACCTTCATACAGTTCGATGTAACATAAAAGTACTAATTTTTGAACTAGCTCGCACTTAATTTTTCCGTCCCATCTTGAACTGGCGGGTGGACACACCTCGAGAGCAGTTCGATGTTGTAAACACATAATAAGTACTAATTTTTGAACTAGCTCGACACTTGAATTTTTCATCCATCTGAAAGAACAAAACAAAGCCCGTGACGTATGTCGGCGATTTATTTCTTTTTAAGTTTCCAGAGTTTGTTTAAAAAGATTATTAAGGGCCGTGTAAAAAGTGCAACTGCATCTTTCAAGTTTCCCTCGCAACAGGCCTTCGAGATTTTTATTAAACACAGCGAATACCGTTCAAAAGTAGTGTATTTTTTTTTATACAGTTCAATGGCGGGTATCAATGTACAAAAGTCGTTTTGTACCTTCTATATATATTTATCTAATTGTTTTACAACTATACATAATTGTTGTTACAACTATACAAACACTGATGTGTGACAGCACTGTGCCCCCTTTTGTGTTCCATTTAGTTTATTGGCGTTTTGAAACATTTTCCTAAATCGCCGAAACGTGTAGGTAGACTCTAGAAAAATACTTCCAATTTTTACCGGCACGCTGTATGTCTCTTTACGAGTCAAGTGTCATTGTTTGTGGTGTGTGGTGTGTATGTTATTATAGCTTAGTAAGACATGAGGAACTGGGCCTTTTTTACTAAATCAGCCTACTACTATAAAGTAGATCACTCTTTATAAATTACTTCTCAAATCTTCACTACAGGCCAGCACGCGCGGTGCGATTAATATAGGTACCAGTTCGTTTAACGTTTTTGATATCGCAGTGGAATTTGTACAATCCGCTTATCACGCATTCCCTTCATTAGTGAATTGTCCACGCATTATGAAAGTAATATCCAGTACGCGATCGCTACATCGCATTTTGATCTAAATGGTTTTACAGTATACCTAGGAATAAATATTGAAAATATTTAAACCTGACTCAGATGACAAGATTATTCTCGGTCTAGCTAGCTGTCGAGGATTGCATGGACACATTCGTTTGTTGTTATGTTTTGCGATGTAATAAAAGCATACGGGCCCTTTCTGTTTTCACCGCTTCTTTGCCTTCTTGCACTAGGGCCTGTTCACAGACGTTTATTTTTTCGTATAGAATACTGGCGCCGCGTGCGAGCGCGAATGTTGTATTTGCATCTTCAAAATGGAGAAAACAGACACGTTTTTAACATTTCATCAACAACATAATTATATAATTTATTTCGGTATCATTCCTTTTCTGGCTTTCTTTTGATTCGGTGCACATTTCTTGACACAGCTCGTCAGAGATTAGTAACACCTTCCCCGGCCCCATGGCCAAAGGACCGCGAATTAGTAATGTAACTTTTCACAGTAGGAAATTGCTTGATAATCGGTTAAGCCTAGCGTCCATAGCGGACTGTGGTATCATGCACGGAGTCCCAAAAAAAAGCGTATATGCGGCTTCTCCATGTGTAACTTAGTGATTATCAACACTTTCTGTAGAGAGTCTTAAGATGTCCTAATTATCTGATTACCTTGTGGAATAATTTGTATTTTCAGAAAGGACTTGACTATGGTGTGAATACCCAATGAAAAACAAAAGACAGAAAGGATACGTGGCAACCTCAGGAGGTACCTGTACGGCGTTCAATGCAATGTATGTAATATGATATTACTGCGTTACAAAACATGCAATGGGCCGTGCAATTCCTAGAAAGCGTCTGATTTAGGCTTGATAGTACATGTCACTTGCACATCTGTCAAATAACTATTCTGGTTTGAAATCACACGTCAAAGATTAACTGCAGGCCCAGTCGCCCGCCAATATTTACTCTGGCATGATTGCAGTTGTACGGCAATGACATGCAAGACACTATATAGATCTATGCACTTGTTTAAGCTGTAGCCTTAGCACATTGTGCCATTGTCTATGGCGCTATATATTTTTTCTTGTCTGGTGTATTACTAATGGCTGGTTCCAAAATACATGTATGTATCAGGCATTCTTGAATCAGTAACATATGTGAAGCGCTACAATGTAAAACAATGTGGATATTAACTGCGTTGCCTTGAATTTCAAACAGCATTGAAAGGTTTTTTTAATAAGGGGCACCTCGTTTCTACACCACATTTTTATTTTATTTTATTACAGTTTAGGCATTTTGTATGGATGCCCGAATATTAAACAAATTTCCTTTTCCCTTAGATACCCAAACTTCACACAATTCTTGGATTACGTAATGACGTGAAGGATGTCAAATTAACTTCACGCGTAAGTAAGACAGTGAATTTGTAGTTTTGTATACATTATTATACTTCAGGCTTGATTAAGCGGTAGGTGTGGCGGGGATTTTTTGGGTTCTCCACCCCCTCCTTGTAACAATGGGAGTTGAGAGTTTTGTTTTTTTCTTGCTATTCCATTCTCCACATCCCAGCCCCTACCCGCCCACAGCCATTGTGCAGATATTGTGCTTTTTAACATATTAAAAAGGCTAAGAAGTTAATAATGTTATTGTCTTCTGGGTCTATACAGGTTGGTATAAGACTTCACAGCATCCAACGTGTGATCCAAATCACCCGCAGTCATTGCATTTTTTTGAATCGCTTATGAACCCCAATGAGTATGTCAAGGCATTGGTGGCTGTAGGAGAAGTTTGCCAGGACTATGATTCGTAAGGCCTACTCAAATTTTATGTCGGCTATTAGTAGTATTACAGTGGAATCCTGATTTCTCAAACCTCCAACAAAAATTGGTTTGAGAAATCGGGAGTTTGAAATATCTGGGGTAAAATTTACAGTGAAACGAATCCAAGGGAAACGACTTTTGGTTCGAGTTATCGGGGTTTTTGAGAAATCGAGGGTTCGAGATATCGGGATTCTACTGTATACAGCTGTTTCGAGAAACGTTGTCGGAAAAAAGCGCACGCTACAGTCCCGAAAGGTAATCTGGGATAATACCTTTCAGGATTGCCGCGTGCGCTTTTTTTCCGACAACCTTTCTCGAAACAGCTGTATACTGCTCACAATGTTCAGCTACACTTTCAGGCTGCTAGAGCATGTGGGGTTTTTTTGCCTGTTGTTTTCACGCTATCGCTAAATTAATACCGCTAATTTTAACATGACTTTGAGACGTTCAAAACCAATTTTGTACAATGTAGGACAGTACTTGATATGTGATAGGAATCCATAAAGCAGTGAGGATGGCAATGGATTACAATATAGAAGAACTTGAAAACCTCAAAAACATATTGATTACAACAAAATGTAGATCACAGGAAACCAAACACTAATGTTTGAGAATTTTGTTTCTCATCTTTATATCTCATTTGATTTTTGTTTTGTTTTTGATTTTGTAGTGACAAATTTTTTTCCGAGCGTTAGGATTTGGAGCAAGAATTCCTCCAAACAATCAGGTACATGGTGATAGAATTCTTTGTATGATAAATTCACAGTATATTGGGTCACTGTAAATTGTACTTGTTTTAAATAAGTGGAAATTCCTGTTTTTTGTTTTTAGGTTTCGCACGAGTTTCCCTTGAACTTCAACGTCAACCAATCCATATTGTCAAGGTAAGTTACTACATGTATTTACATGTACCCCTCCCCTCCCGGCTCTATTTTAGACCCCTTCCTATTTTAAACAAAAACCCCTTCCCCTCCTGAAGCTGAGTCATTACCAATAGCTGCATAAAAACAGTTTTGGTTGATTTATGCATGCTGTTAACTCATATATAGCAAACCTTTTTACTTGTGCAGGTATCCCTGAAATCGTTGCCGCTTATCAGAATTGCATTCGCCAAGTACAACTTTATGGTCCAACCAACGTTTCACCAATCATTAATCACGTGATCAGATTTGCTGAGCAGGCAGCCAAGGAAAATGCTGCATCGGTGTGTACAGTGAAGTGATCAACATCAAATATCTCCTTACAACATCTCTGTCTGTGTCAACCTCGTTCCAGGGTCTCTCTTCTTCCCACCCCAAAGGGTCAGGGGAAGAGAGACCCTGGGAACGAGATTGTGTCATCGTTATTTTGACTCATTGTTTATAAGCATATAATTATCGAAAAAAATAATTTAGCTTGGTAAATTCAACGATCAGATAAATCGATAGTGACTGTCCCATCTACTAACTGGACAAATTTGACAGAAGCATGTTGAATATTGAACAGAATGACATGGTCTAATTTACAGATTTCGGCTTTGCATGGCACACTGTGTGGGGTACTCCCTATAATGGACTATACGGGGAGGCTCCACCCGAAAAGGGGTACATGTACCTTTTCAGGCTGGAGGTACATAAAAGGGTAGGGATTTCATGAGTTGAGTCTAGAAAAGGGCAGGGAAAACTGTCATTTAGGTGTTTAAAAGGGCCTTTCAAAATATCTCGAACAGATGTACCTAACGGCTGATTCATCTAGTAAGTATTTTAAGGGGTTAGGGATGCAGTGTTTCGGTTGTAGGTACAGCTGTATGTGAACGGGGTACCATTTTCTATGGAAGGTATATGAAAGGGTTACCTTTTCTGTCAAAAATGGTATATAAAAGGGTAAGGGTTAGGACCTCGGGGCGGAGCCTCCCCGTATGAAACATTGTTGAGTACCCCCCATGAGACAGACTGAGACAGCCATTCAAAGCCATTTCCTTTCAAACTTGGCATGATAACTACTTTGAGCTTGAGAAAGACATAAGTATTATTGTTATTGAGCTTGTGTTTATATCTTAACAGCAATATTACGTGCTGCTAACTGTTGACCGATGGCGTGTTGTCGGACATGGAGGACACCAAACTGGCCATTATCAAAGCTTCTCGCCTGCCCATGTCAGTGATTATTGTTGGAGTGGGACAAGCTGATTTCAAAGATATGAATGAACTTGATGCTGATGATGGAAGGTGAGCTTACAACGAGTTTTACATCGTTTGATGATTAGAACAGTTCTCGATTGATTACCTTATTACATGAAATTCTCGCGACACGTTAATTGTCGCGAATTGGGAGTGGCCATATTTTCTCGACTCTAATTTTGCGATTTTGCGGAAAATTTTAAAATCGTAGTCACTTAATTTTCGCGATTTCATCCGAGCGTTCGAATATAATATTTACTTGTATACCGGTATATGTCGCAATGAAACAATAAAATGGACACGACCTACCATTTGAACTACTTTAATGCAGTTTCAAAATATTGAAATACAATGCTCTTATCATACAAACATTGTAAATAAACTTTGGCAAAAGTCGTGACTGATGCACCTTAATAACGTGTCGCGAAAATGTTATGTAAGGTAACTGTAAAAAATAGCCGTTATGTGTTCAATTTGTTTCTTCGACCAAAGGACTACAAGTATCATTTTACCCTCAAACATCGTCCAATTTTCGCGTGGCCATTCATCCAGCTCTTTTTTTTTTTCGCTTCTTCGCTTGAGGAAAATTAAGTGCCGCTTGTAGTCTGTTGGTACTTGGATACCCAGTGGTTTTTCTTTGTTCTAAAACTGAGTGATTAAAAAGAAGAACCCAGCGTATGGTTTAGTATATTGGCTTAGCTCCGTAGTTGGTTCAACATATTTCTGTATGCCACTGAAATGTACGCACTGCGTTTTTTCCACTTTATCTACAGGTTACGATGTGGTCATCATTACGCTGATAGAGACATTGTACAGTTTTGTGCCTTTTAGAGAATTCAAAACGGTAAGATGGCTGCCGTGTTGTGTTACAGTATGTTTAATACCTGGCAGTAGATGCCAGAAGCTTTTCTTTCACGTTTATTCCCAAAGGGGCAGTATCATGGGGATTTTGACCTCAAAACTGTGCTTTTTCTTATTTACAAAATAATTCTAGAACACCAAGAGAAAGAAATCAACCAAATTCTTGAAAGAGGAACAAATTATGATCTGTTCTAGTGGCATTTTGGAAACGAAAATGCGAGAACTTGATAAAAGTTAGCCTAACTTTTTTCAAGTTGCAAACCATCCCGACCCAGTCCATCTATGGCCAGACACTTATTGACAGTTCTGTAGTGCACTAGGATAGTAATTTATAACAAAATTTGACCATTATTTTTAGGTTTTTTTCTTTTTGGTTTTTGAAATGACATCAAATCCCCGTGATACTGCCCCTTTGAAGTCTGCGAGTTGCAAAGCACTGTTTAATGGATTAAATAACTTACAACATTCCATTCCTTTTCAACAGCAATCTCCAGCACTCCTCGCTAAACACGTGTTAGCAGAAGTTACCCAAACAAGTACAAGAGTACTTCAGCAAGCGTGGCCTCACTCCCATGCCGCCAAAAGGACCAGCACCTCCCTCCCTGGGGGGTCTCTAATGTCGCAGATCAACTTCATCCGCGCAACTCTGGTTTAACGAACTTGCTTGGTTCCAAAAATTTAGCTCTTGTTAAAAATAGTGGGATCAAAAGGTTGTTTTGTTATATCCGAGTTCTTTAAACCGGTATTGAACAATAAATCCATTTTAACTTACAACCAAAGACAGAAGTTAGTTGTAAAATATAGTCTTTATCGAGCTAGAGTAGATTTAAAACGCAGTTAACACCGTAAACAAACTGTTTTACAGCCCCCCCCCCCCCCCCCCCCCTCCCTTATCAATGTTGGAGCCTCGCAATTCAATCCTGTGAGAATAAAATTGCTAGAAGCTCGACATTGAGCAGGGCAGGGGAGGAACAAAATTATTTTCCTTACTCAACACTTTTGTCTTAGGTTGTAGCTAAATTTTAGGATACAGTAATTTAAATTATTAGTCGTATAACACTGTAGTATTTACATTATACTCAAGTTTTACACTTTTCTCGTAATAGGTGACAAGGACGTAGGGCCTAATAAGTACTATAATTTTTTTTATTATGCATAACATTGAATAAACAAAATCCCAGGGGGGGCAGGGCAGCGCCCTTTGATCTTGCCGCTTTTTCCGCTATACATGATCGCACAAGTCAAGAAATCTGTCAATCATTCGAGAAACGTACCTCTACGGGAGTTTGCTGTGGAATTGTCATCCATGGTGTTCCACAATGACCAAAGTTCAGTTAAACAGCGGACCGAATCGTTTCCCATAGATGTTTGGACGTGGAATCGCCAAAATATTTCTGAACGAACACAAACGCACGTCATGTCAGCCATCGTCCGCCATGTTTATTTTAAAAACAAACCAGTACTTAGTCTCGCTCGGCCAAATTTCTAAAATGTGCAATCATATATACTAGGGTCCCAGGCCTCGCTGCTAGCCCCCCCTGCAAAATCCACTCGTATTTAATCGCGATAATAATTACATAAACAAACCACCATACGACATGTAGAATTAATGAAATATCCAACACGATTTGAAGTAATATATCAAACGCGAGAGAGAATGTTTCATCTAAACACCGAGAAGAGAGTTGAAAATACGACGCATAGGCGGAGTATTTTTGACGAAATTTGTGGTGTTTGGAAATCGGGATGAAGACACATCTCGAGTGTTTGATATATCTTCTCTAATTAACCCTTTCACTCCCAGAGTCAAAACCTTGAGTCAATAAATGTGGTTGTACCTTTTAAGTCTGTGGATGAAACCCTAGTGTGTGACCATTCAAATGAAAGCTATGGAGCAGTACTTTCATGTGGTACTGTTTATTATGCTGTACAAGGTGGTTCTAACTTTTAAAGTCTGTGGATGAAACCCTAGTTTGTGTGACCATTCAAATGAAAGCCACTGAGTCAGTACTTTCATGTGGTTGCTGTTTTGTTTGTGACAATTTTTACAAAATGAAATTAAAGATTTTTTACTCAGTTTTGAACTTAGCACTCTTGGGCAGTGGAAGGGTTAAGACCAGGTATCCGAACCTCCTCGGCCTTATGCCACCACTAATGGCGAGGAGGCTAAAAAAAAACCTTCGTCACGTTGTTGTAACTTGATGAATTATTAATAAGTTTGAGAAGAGTTCTTTCATAACTATGGAAACGAGAGAGTGAAGTAACGTTTCTATTTATTTTATGAAATGAAGGCTTCATTAGTAATAACTTTTCTGTTTCATTAAGTGAGTTTCAAAATAGTGACATCGGAAAGCACCCACCCTCTTTATTCTTAAAGGAGCTACGTCACGGTTGGCGCATCTTGAAAAAATGGCCATTTTCTTCAACTTCGCCATTCGCAATCCGTCTTAATCTTCTCCATTCCTCAACCATCCTTGTTCCTGTTTGGTTTATTATCGCCTCTTTGGTGTTTTTCTACCTTAGTAAACTGTTATTTTGATGCTTTCTCCAGTTTGAAGGTGATTTACACTTAACACAAAAGTGACTTAAAATATCGTGGCATAGCTCCTTTAAGGACTGTACAGTCAACTCTCGCTTAGACGGACTCCATCGGAACTGGCACCAAGTGTCCGTCTAAGAGAGGTGTACATTTATAGAGATTTTAGATACAGGAACATGACTGAAAAACGGCGGGACCAACACGAAGTGTCCGTCTTATAACAGGTGTCTATTAAGACAGTTGGCTGTGGGGGTTTTAAGCAGGAAAACTACTTTTATTGAGATGTTTAATATGTACTGGATGTTATGATTTGAAATAACCTTACCCAACTTCTCAACAAGCGCTAATCAAGTCTTTACAGTAGTTTAGCTAGCGAGATTGTTATAAATGTAATTTTACTTAGCAAATAAAGAAGCCAAAACCATGTATTATACTGTCATAAAACACGACGGGAATTTGAGAACACGAGAAAATTTAGAAAAACACGAGCCGCAGGCGAGTGTTTTCTAAAATTTCTCAAGTGTTTCTCAAATTCATAGTCATACTGCAAGTTATACTGCGACTTTTACTGCGACTTGACTGCGACTTTTACTGCGAGTCATACTGAAACCTGACTGCGAGTTATACTGAAAACTGACTGCGAGTTATACTGAAACCTGACTGCGAGTTATACTGAGACCTGACTGCGAGTTATTAATGCAAGTTATACTGAGGCTTGACTTCGAGTTATACTGCGAGTTATACTGCGATTCTGATAATGCAAGTTATATACTGACACCTGGCTGCGAGTTATAATGCGAGTTATACTGAGACCTGACTGCGATTTATACTGCGAGTTATACTGAGAACTGACTGCGAGTTAAGCTGCGAGTTATACTGAGACCTGACTGCGCATTATACTGAGACCTGACTGCGCATTATACTGAGACCTGACTGCGAGTTATACTGAGACTTGACTGCGAGTTATACTGCGACTTCTACTGAGACTTGACTGCGAGTTATACTGCGACTTATACTGACCCAGGGTCGCTGGCTCTTTGAATCCAGCGACCCGGAGAACCTGGCTCGCTGGGTCTTTGAATCAAGCGACCCAGAGACCCAGGGTCGCTGTTTCTTTGAATCCAGCGACACAGAGACCCAGGGTCGCTGAGTCTTTGAATCAAGAGACCCAGAGACCAGCGTCGCCTGGGTCTTTGAATCCAGCGACCCAAAACCCTGGGTCGCTGGGGTCTTTGAATCCAGGGACCCAGATTCCCAGGGTCGCTGGGTCTTTGAATGAAGAGTACCCGGAGAGAGTCGAGCTGAGTCGCTGGGTCGCTGGATTCAGAGACCCAGCGACCCGGGTCTTTGAATCCAGCGACTTGGAGACCCTGGGTCGCTGGGTCTTTGAATCCAGTGACCCAGAGATCCTGCGTCGCTGGGTCTTTGAATCAAGCGACCCAGAGACCCAGGGTCGCTGGTTCTTTGAATCCAGCGAAACAGATACCCAGGGTCGCCGGGTCGCTGGGTCAGTGAATCGAGGCGACCCAGAGACCCTGGGTCGCTGGGTCTTTGAATCCAGCGAACCAGAGACCCTGGGTCGCTGGGTCTGTGAATCAAGCGACCCAGAGACCCAGGGTCGCTGGGTCTTTGAATCCAGTGACCCAGAGATCCTGCGTCGCTGGGTCTTTGAATCAAGTCGACCCAGAGACCCAGGTCGCTGGTTCTTTGAATCCAGCGACACAGATACCCAGGGTCGCCGGGTCGCTGGGTCAGTGAATCAAGCGACCCAGAGACCCTGGGTCGCTGGGTCTTTGAATCCAGCGAACCAGAGACCCTGGGTCGCTGGGTCTGTGAATCAAGCGACCCAGAGACCCAGGGTCGCTTGGGTCTTTGAATCCAGCGACCCAGAGACCCTTGGTCGCTGGGTCTTTGAATCAAGCGACCCAGAGACGGCTGGGTCGCTGGGGTCTGTGAATCAAGCGACCCAGAGACCCAGGGTCGCTGGGTCTTTGCATCCAGCGACCCGGAGACCCTGGGTCGCTGGGTCTTTGCATCCAGCGAACCGGAGACCCTGGGTCGCTGGGTCTTTGAATCAAGCGACCCAGAGACCCAGGGTCGCTGGGTCTTGTGAATCAAGCGACCCAGAGACCCAGGGTCGCTCGGTCTTTGAATGAAGCGACTCAGATACCCAGGGTCGCTGGGTCTTTGAATCCAGGGATCCAGAGACCCAGGGTCGCTGGGTCTTTGCATCCAGCGACCCGGAGACCCTGGGTCGCTGGGTCTTTGAATCAAGCGACCCAGAGACCCAGGGTCGCTGTGGTCTGTGAATCAAGCGACCAGAGACCCAGGGTCGCTGGGTCTTTTGAATCCAGCGACCCAGAGACCCTGGGTCGCTGGGGTCGCTGAGTCTTTGAATCAAGCGACCAGAGACCCTGGGGTCGCTGGGTCTGTGAATCAAGCGACCCAGAGACCCAGGGTCGCTGGGTTTTTGAATGAAGCGACCCAGAGACCCAGGGTCGCTGGGTCTTTGAATCCAGCGACCCAGAGACCAGGGGTCGCTCGGTCTTTGAATGAAGCGACTCAGATACCCAGGGTCGCTGGGTCTTTGAATCCAGGGATCCAGAGACCCAGGGTCGACGGGTCTTTGCATCCAGCGAACCGGAGACCCTGGGTCGCTGGGTCTTTGAATCAAGCGACCGAGAGACCCAGGGTCGCTGGGTCTGTGAATCAAGCGACCCAGAGACCCAGGGTCGCTGGGTCTTTGAATCCAGCGACCTAGAGACCCTGGTCGCTGGGGTCGCTGAGTCTTTGAATCAAGCGACCAGAGACCCTGGGTCGCTGGGTCTGTGAATCAAGCGACCCAGAGACCCAGGGTCGCTGGGTCTTTGAATCCAGCGACCCAGAGACCCTGGGTCGCTGGGTCTTTTGAATCCAGCGACCCAGAGACCCAGGGTCGCTCGGTCTTTGAATCAAGCGACTCCAGATACCCAGGGTCGCTGGGTCTTTGAATCCAGGGATACAGAGACCCAGGGTCTCGGGTCTTTGCATCCAGCGACCCGGAGACCCTTGGTCGCTGGGTCTTTGAATCAAGCGACCCAGAGACCCAGGGTCGCTGGGGTCTGTGAATCAAGCGACCCAGAGACCCAGGGTCGCTGGGTCTTTGAATCCAGCGACCCAGAGACCCTGGGTGCTGGGGTCGCTGAGTCTTTGAATCAAGCGACCAGAGACCCTGGGTCGCTGGGTCTGTGAATCAAGCGACCCAGAGACCCAGGGTCGCTGGGTCTTGAATCCAGCGACCCAGAGACCCTGGGTCGCTGGGTCTTTGAATCCAGTGCCCCAGAGTCCCAGGGTCGCTGGGTCTTTGAATGAAGCGACCCAGAGACCCAGGGTCGCTGGGTCTTTGAATCCAGCGACCCAGAGACCCAGGGTCGCTGTGTCTTCGAATCAAGCGACCCAGAGACCCTGGGTCGCTGGGTCTGTGAATCAAGCGACCCAGAGACCCAGGGTCGCTGGTCTTCGAATCAAGCGACCCAGAGACCCTGGGTCGCTGGGTCTGTGAATCAAGCGACCCAGAGACCCAGGGTCGCCTCGGTCTGTGAATGAAGCGACTCAGATACCCAGGGTCGCTTGGGTCTTTGAATGCCAGGGATCCAGAGGACCCAAGGGTCGCTGGGTCTTTGAATCCAGCGACCCGGAGAGAGTACCCTCGGGTCGCTGGCGCTTCGCTGAGTTCTTTGAATCAAGCGACCAGAGACCCTTGGGTCGCTGGGTCGTGTGAATAAAGCGACCCAGAGGACCCAGGCGCCGCGGTCTTTCTTGAATCAAGCCGGACCCAGAGGACCCATGGATCGCTGGGTCTTTGAAATGCAAGCGACCCAGAGACTCCAGTGGTCGCTCGGTCTTTGGAGATGACGCGACCTCAGATACCCAGGGTCGGCCTGGGTCTTTGAATCAGGGATCAGAGACCAAAGGGTAGCAGGGGTCTTTGCATCCAGCGACCCGGAGGACCCGGGTCTCTTTGTGCTTTGAATCCAAGGCGACCCAGAGGACTCCAGGGTCGCTGGGTCTGTGAATTCAAGCGACCCAGAGACCAGGTGGGGGGGGGTTTTCTCCTCTGGGTCTTTTGAATCCAGCGACCAACAGAGACCCTGGGTCCGCTGGGGTCAGCTGAGTCCTTTGAATCAAGTCGACGCAGAGGACCCTGGGTCGCGTGGAGTCTGTGAATCAAGCGCGGACCCAGGAGACCCAGGGTCGCTGGGTTTTTCTTTGAAATAGCCAGCGACCCAGAGACCCAGGTTTCGCTGGTTCTTTGAATCCAGTTTCGACCCAGAGACCCAGGGGTCGCTCGGTCTTTGAATGAAGCGACCCCAGAGACCCAGGGTCGCTGGGTCTTTGAATCCAGCGGTACATATACCCAGGGTCGCCGGGTCTTTGCATCCAGCCACCCGGAGACCCTGGGTCGCTGGGTCTTGTGAATCAAAGCGACCGATCATGACCCAGGGTCGCTGGGTCTGTGAATCAATTAAATCAAGCGACCCATGATACCCGGGGTCTCTGGGTCTTTGAATCCAGCGTATACACCCAGAGACCCTGGGTCGCTGGGGTCGCTGAGTCTTTGAATCAAGCGACCTGAGACCCTGGGTCGCTTGGGGGTCTGTGAGATCAAGCGACCCAGTGAGACCCAGGGTCCGTCTGGGTCTTTGAATCCAGCGAACCGCAGAGACCCTGGGGTCCGCTGGGGTCGCTGAGTTTTTGAATCCAGCGACCCATAGACCCAGGGTCGCTCGGTCTATGAATGAAGCGACTAACAGATACCCAGGGTCGCTGGGTCTTTGAATCCAGCGATCCAGAGACCTCCAGGTCGCCGGGTCTTTGCATACAGCGACCCCGGAGACCTGGTCGCTGGGTCTTTGAATCAGCGACCCAGAGACCCCAGGGTCGCTGGGTTCTGTGAATCAAGCGACCCAGAGACCCAGGGTCGCTGGGTCTTTGAATCCAGCGACCAGAAGACCCTGGGTCCGCTGGGGTCGCTGAGTCTTTGAATCAAGCGACCCAGAGACCCAGGGTCGCTGGGTCT
>MU826857.1:420195-538635 GCA_029204205.1 Desmophyllum pertusum
AAAAGGAATGTATAGAGATAAAGAAATTAATAAAAAATAAAGAGATAAAATTTAAGATATGTAGATAATGTAAAAAAAGTTGAGAGAAAGTATAGTAGATAATGTTGGATAGTGTTTTTTAAAAGAGTAGATTGTTAAAAAAAATATATATTAAATATAGAAGAAATGTTTGAATAGTATAACATGACTCATTTTCAGATGAGACTAAATGATTTGTTGTCAATATAAATAATACAAACGAGCTGTTAAAGGAGTTACACGAATACCTCGTGTTTGATAAGGAATTTAATTCGCCGTTTTCTTTTTAACATATTTCTCTCATAACATCACAATGTACTTATCACATAACGTACCCCTGTTGTTGGTGGTTGGGCATGGACGGTGTCGAAAATTCTGAATACATATTACTTGACAAAGCTATCAGAAGAAGGTGAATTATGTCTGTGTCACCTGGCCGTTTCTTATCTTGACAAGCTGAGGAAGGTGAATTTTATATACTGTGTCTATCTCTAGACTGTTTTCTTCTTTTTCACTCTTCAAATTGTTCGGCTCTTTGCCTTGAAGACGTGTTTCCATGCAAAAACAATAGTTTGATTACACATCTATAAAGTCCAAGTAAAACAAAATATAGAAAACAATTGCTATATTTATTACTACCGTATATTAGATTGATTTACTAATAACAACGGCTGCACTAGTCAGCCCAGCGTATCTATACGGCTTTCAACACATTAGAATAATGGTTTTTTATTTATGGCAAATGTCATTTAGACAAAAGAAAATATCTTTAGACAATAAAAAAAAAACTAATAATGGTTTACGACATCCTCTAAGGACAATAATCTACTATATAAGGACTGAACACAGTCCTTAAAACCACAATAGAAACAAATAGTATATCAAATACTGACAGTCGGTAATGATTTGAGTTTGCAGTGGAGTTTGAGAAAAGAAAAAAAATAAGGCTGGCTTGTGTGAAAATTAAGGCTCAATGGTTAATTAATTTAAAGCTTGCCTTTCGCACAAACGTGGACTTCAGACAAAGATGAAAGACAAATTCTTGAGTGCAACAAGCCTGTATCTTTCTACTTGGAGAGCTGCTTATCATCATCAACTATTACTTTTTATACGAGACGCACTGAGTCATTCTCAGATATCAAAGAAAGCTGCTCACACGCTGTCACACGATACAATCGGAAATGATTGTTTATCAAACATGACAAAAAGGGTTGGATTTTATGAGCTTGCTCAGGAATTTCACTATCCCTAGATCGTGTGCCGTTTTCTGTCTTGTTCGCGTATTTCTCCAATAACAGCTCATTGTACTTCTCACTTCATTGCAGCAAGTTATCCCTGGTATTGTGTTTAAAGGAGGTGAAGACATTACTTGATATTACTTCACCCACCACCCACCTCCACCCCCACCCCCCACCTCCACCCCCACCCCACCTACCAAGAAAAATACCCATATTTGTAGTGTACTTGCCAGTTTTCATGCTTTCTTGAATAGCTTTGAAGAGAATCAGTTAAGACTTTGCCTGATGTCAGCATTATCGTGTGTAAATTGTCCTTAGGAACAAAACGAAGACATCATCATCATCATCATCGTCATCATCATCATTTCCTCTCATAAAAAATCTCAGTATTTATTAAATAGGCTATTAAGATGTAGCTACATATAAGGGCTGGATTAGTCAGCCTGCTAACTATAGAGCTTCAGCAAATTGGATTAATGGGTATTAATTAATGTAAAAAGTATCTACACAAATAAATAAATACGAAATAATATATATTAAAATATGTATACATTAAAAAAATAAATTTAAATGGCTAGAACTGAAACTGGATAATACACTGAGTGGCTGTATGTATTACACAGTTAAGTTAAACTATTATTAACTACTTACCACCACTTGATATAAGCTTTGCTACAAAAATGAGGCAGAAGCAGTTTCTTTTATAATAGATGAAAAAGGATTAATTCTCATTAATATCCATATCTCTACAAAAAAAATAAAAAAATAGGATACGAATTGGTAACGGCTATTCCACCGAAGAAGGGACAGTATTTCCCGAAACGTTTGGATGTTTTCAAACATTTTTTAGCGCCAATCAACTCTACGAATTGTACATCCTGTCAAATGCTGTCTTTGTTGCTAGCAGTTCACTTGCTGGAGTATTCTAAAGGTCTGCTTACAAATAGCCTCCACAGTTTCAGGTCATTGCCATGAAACAATCCTTTTTCCTTCACAGAGATACGCTATAAGAATTGGAATGTGCAAATGTTGGTTTCAGCGTCCATCCTATCTTCCGTTTTTCCTTCCTTCCTTCTTTACTTGCTTACTTTCTTTCTTTCTTTCTTTCTTTTCTTTATTCGTTCTAGATATTTCTTTATCCACTCTCCTTCCTTTGTATATTTCATTTTTTGAAATCCAGTCGTTTTGCTGGCCTGTTTGGACCATTGTCCTTTTTGTCCATTCCTTTACGTGGTCCATTTTGCATAAAAAAACTAAAATAATAATAACAACAAAACAATAACAACTTTATTTGAGTGTCAATGTGTTTAGCTATACAGCTAATGGAGGACACTAAATAAAAAAATAAAAATTCAAAAAATTAAGGAAAAGAAATAAATAATCAATGGCTAAACTATTTTATAAAATGTATATAACTATTGGCCCTCAAACATTGATCCTTCCACTGGAAGGTAGGACATAGCCATCAAATAAGGCTTCCCTTTAATCGAGATATATCACGGATTCCTTCTTCACGTTTCTTGAATGACGACGGTTTGTGCATTCAAAATTTAAACCCGCACTCTCCACAATTTGTGATTGACTTCTGTTGTTTAATAGATCTTTTTTCCCTTCTGTAGGATCCTGTAGGCTTGGTAGATGTCATATTTTAAAATCGACACTTGACCAGTCTGGACCATTGACCGGTTTGTCCATTTATTTAAATTCTCCATAATATATCCAAATTTATCTAGACCTTATCTCTGGTAAATAATATTATGTACACCCACCTTGAGGCTCATTGCTGCCAGGTGTGGTGAATGGAGCTGACTGCTGCCGGAAGACAGACCACTGTAGCCTGCCGCACTGTTCTTCCCCCGGCCCTTTGAACATTTCTTTACCTTATCAAATGGGTCCACAGCCCATTAATCGACCAAAAATATGAATAGAACAAAGGTTTCTGATACGTATTTTTCTTTTGCGTATTCTTTGTGGATTTCATTTTTAGTAATCCAGTCAGACTGCTTTGTTTGTACCATTGTCCTTCTTGCCCATTCCTTTATGTGGTCCATTTTGCATAAAAAACTGAAAAGAAAACAAATAGAACAAATTATGAGATAAAATCCCACTGCAATGCTACTTGTATCCATGAATCGTTAAATGATTACATGTTTGTATTTTAAACATGTTTATTGAGAAAGATATTATTCTGTCAGTGACACATTGCTGGGTGGTGGTCCAGGTGACTCTTTTGCCTTTTTATTTGGAGGCTCTGAAGATTGACCTGGTGGTAGTAATGGAAAATTACATGTCACATTATTACGTTTCTGTATGTGAATTTGAAACGTTCCAGAAATTAATATTAAAACCAATTACCATTTTCAAACCATGTACATGTTTATATGTTCACTTTTGGTTGCTGGTTTTATATCTAAATTTATCTATACTCAATATATCTGGTATTATTATGTACACCCACCTTAAGGCTCCAGATTGCTGGGTGGTGGTGGTGGTGGTGTTGAATGAAGATTGAGCTGGTGGTAGAAGTGCTTGTTTTTGCTGCTTGAGGGATAGACCACTGTAGCCACTGTTCTTCCTCTTTGTTTTGGTGACTTTATCAAACTGGTCATTGCATTGCCCATTAAGAGGCCAAAATAAGAGTAAAACAAAAACGTTAAACTAGAAAAATACTAAATATAAAAATGTTATGCCGCATTTTAAGTAGTGTAAGTTTCTGTAGCACTGCATTGTAACTGAATAGGTTCAAATATGTAAGTAGTGTACGTATCAATATTGTAAGTTTGTGTGTTTGCAATTTAAAAATGTTAAAAAAAAACATGATGAAAAAAACCTATTTTGTATATATTTCCATTTTCGTTTATTTCTATTTGCTGCTCTATGTTTTGGTTCTTTTTCTTTTGGCGGGCTTTTCTTCTTCTTTTTCCTTTTCGTTTCCTTCTTAATTAAGTTCCGCAGGCTGCTGCATCATCCATTCTTTTCCATTTCCTTATCACAATCATCATCGTCATTATCATCATGGTATATATATATAAATATATTATCGTCATCTTCAACATTCTGACGTCCTGTACAAATTAAGTAATGGTCATCAAGAAAGGTTTTAATTTAATTTGTATTCATTGTTCTGGATTTTAAGAGTCGGACTGACATCATTATAGTGTCAAACTCTGCGTATGAGATTTTTTATCGCGAAAACAACTTTTCGCGGCTCTATAATCCCATCCCCAGCCTCGTCATATCAGGCCTTGACTCGTTGTAAATAAAACACATCTCGATAGTACCACTAGTTGTCCATGGCGCTTAATTACGATGTTAAACAAAACAATTGATAAATGTACCTACCATTAGTACCTGTCGGGTGCTTCTTTTCTTGGTGCACTTTTAGATCCCATTTCTTTAGAATTTCTTCCTTCTTTAGAGTTTTCTATCTCTAATAACAGAGGGAAAGTCAGAATTTGTGATACGTACCTTTTGTGTCCTGTTTTGCATCGAAGAAAGCAAAAGCTGAACCTGCGTAGCGTGTTGACGATTATAAAATGCGCAAGAAAACTTTCAAGCGCATCGGCACCTTTGAAAGTGTATTCCTCTTTCTCTTTGTCCACTATACCCTCCAACGGGTGAATTCCCGTAACGCTAACGGGACGTCCCTTACAGGGTGACAAATCACAGTGAATTGACAGTTCGCTTTCGGGGCTCGCTCGTCACGTTTCTTCGATCGAGCAAAGATCCGTTTTTGGCTGAACGCGTTGCAGAGATTTCTTGTGTATATCGTATTCTTTAGCAGCCTGTTGGCAAACATTTTCAGTTGGTTTGTGTGAAACGCATGACACTTTCTCTTTGCCTATAAAACAGTGATTCGGAGATATCTTTTTCTCTTTAGTATGCTTTGTGATATTGCATTTTTAGCAATCCAGTCAGTTTTATTTGATTGGACCATTGTCCTTCTTGCCCATTCCTTTACGTGGACATGGTCCATTTTGCATAAAAAAACTGAAAATAAATATATCTTGTAATATTATGTACACCCACCTTGAGGCTCTAGATTGCTGGGTGGTGGTGGTGCTGACGATTGAGCTGGTTGTTTTTGCTGCTTGAAGGATAGACCACTGTAGCCACTGTTCTTCCCCTTTGTTTTGGTGACTTTATCAAATTGGTCATTGTTCATTAAGCGGCCAAAATAAGAGTATAAAACAAAAGCATAAAACTAGAAAATACTAAATATAAAAATGTTATGCTGAAAAAACCTATTTTGTAGTCTGATAACCTAAAGCCAGTCTGGACCATTGACCTGTTTGTCCGTTTATTTAAATTCTCCATAATATATCCAAATTTATCCAGACTTATCTCTGGTAATAATATTATGTACATCCACCTTGAGGCTCTAGATTGCTGGGTGGTGGTCCAGGTGACTCTTTTGCCTTTTTATTTGGAGGCTCTGAAGATTGACCTGGTAGTAGTAATGTAAATTACATGTCACATTATTAAGTTTCTGTATGTGAATTTAAAAAGTTCCAGAAATATTAAAACCATTTACCATTTTCAAACCATGTACTAAGTAAGACATATTCATGTTTTAATCCAATGTTCGCTTTTGGCTGCTGGTTTTATATCCAAATTTATCTAGACTTATCTCTGGTAATATTATGTACACCCACCTCGAGGCTCATTGTTGCCAGGAGGTGGTGGTGCTGATGATTGAAGGATAGACTACGACTGCTGCCGGATGGACAAACCACTGTAGCCTGCCGCACTATTCTTCCCCTGGCCCTTTGAACATTTTGTTACCTTATCAAATGGGTCACAGCCCATTAATCGACCAAAATAAGAATAAAACAGTGATTCTGAGAGATCTTTTTCTCTTTTGTATGCTTTGTGTATTGCATTTTTAGCAATCCAGTCAGTTTTATTTGATTGGACCATTGTCCTTCTTGCCCATTCATTTACGTGGACATGGTCCATTTTGCTTGAAAAAAAAAACTAAAAAGAAAACAAATAGAACAAATTATGAGATAAAATCCCATGGCAATGCTACTTGTATCCATGAATCGTTAAATGATTACATGTTTGTATTTTAAGGTGGCGCAGGACCCTTGCCCATGAATAAATTCATAAGCTTAATTTCTGGGGTGGGTGTTGTCTTCTAAACCTTCAAATCTCCGAATTTTGAAAGTCGATTCCGCTGAAACTTAATAGGGATATTGGCGGATGATGGAACTATATCATGATTGTGGTTTTTCTGGCAGATCGCGCTGTACGGTGATACTTTAAGCTTCTAAAGTTAGAATTGCGGACATGCAATTTTTGTGTCCAAGCTTTCAACTTGAGAAGCGTTCTAAATTAAATGTTTCTATTACCTAGTGGTAGATAATAACCTCTTTTGTGATGTGACAGAAGCAGATTTTGCAATTTCAAGACTCGTTGAAAGTTGTTAGCATCTAAGGGAGTAAAAATGTGAAAATTAGACTTTGAAACGTTCGATCTTCTTTTTGAAAGGCTTTTTTGAAATTCCGCTTCTGTCACATCACAATACAATGTACTAAGTTTACCTTCCTCGAGTATCAATTCCGGAAATTCTATATCCGCGACGAAAGCTTGGACACAAAGTTGTAGTTTTTCCCGTCTCCGAAGATCACACGAGTCAATAATATATTCAACAACGACGCCTTTAGAGCTGTGAATCTAATTATGATAATTTGCCGTATTCCAGTGCACGTGCCGTAAAAATAAGTACAATAACGTGGTAATTAACCGCGTACTTTTCAAGGTGAGTGAAGATTTCGAGAGTTTTGTAGTGCACAAGTGAAAGGCAAGGCCCGATACATACCATCGCCAGTTATATAAAAAAACAAGTGGATGAATTATTTTTCGCAATTTTCAGCATGCAAGTTCTTAAATTTGTTATATATTTCATTCAATTTCGCGGACTCTTTATTTTTTTTCGTATAGCGATGTTTCTCGTTACGTCACCTATTGTTATTAATGTGCCAACCAGAGTACTATTGGCTGTTGAAACAAAGAGTTCTTTTGTTTAATGGTTGGCAAATTTGAATAACAAAACAAATTTGACGTAATGTTGATCAACAGTGAACACTCCTATTCAGTCAACGCTATTAAAAAAAACGAGACAACAGTCATAAATAACTTTATTATACGACATAGCATTTTGGAGTGCGGATACGCACAAAGACGAGCGCAGATATGAGACCGTATTACATGGGTCTCAGTCCCCCTGACCGCGCGCTACGGAAAACACTGTTGAAAGCCTATATTTTAGGAAAGATATTATGTCGTATAATAAACAATTTATTCAGCGGAAAGTTGTGTAATACGGCTGGGCATTTTTACTCGTCAGTGTTTATTTTTTCTCGCCTAAAGGCTCGAAAAAATAAAAACTGACTCGTAAAAATACCCAGCCGTATTACACAACTTTCGGCTGAATAACCTCTATTTATTTTGTATCGGAAACAACAACATATTTCTTGAACACCATGGCAAGAACGCGCCACGTGTGCCGAACGCTGTTGATTTACATTGCAATTTCTGTGCACTGAAATGCTTTCATCGAAACAAACTGAACAACCGTAAATACACGTGTACACCTTTTTACGTTTCAACTAGTGGCGATGGATTACGGTTTGATAATTTTGAATTACTTGTAAAAAATACCGTTTTTCAGTTGAAACAACGAGCTCTCGAAATAGTATTTTTCGAGAGTGAAATGCACAACAAGCTCGTACCTGAATATTCCAATCGCACGTGTAATTACTAATACGCCGAAAACAGCATTTATTGAATACATTATTAGAACGTAAACAAAATATCCTCATAAATATTTCGCGTATTGTCGGCATCAGTCGTTATGGTTCGTGCATACTCTTTAAATAAATACATACATAATGAGAGCAAGGGTCCTGCGTCACCTTAAACACGTTTATTGTTTTTATAAAATAAGGGAGATTCTCGCACATATGTTTCTCACTGAAAGAGCTATGTCTTTATCAGAGTATAAAGAATTATAGATATAATAATAATAATAATATTTCTATAGCGCCAAATCCACTACTTGCTCATGGCGCTTTACAATAAAAAATATTAAAAAGATAAAAACAAACAATAAAAAGGAGTAACAGTAGGTGTAAAAATACATTAGTTAAAAATTAAAAGAAAAACGTTAAAAAGCTACTTTAAAAAGGTACGTTTATAAATTTCTTTTAAAAATGTATAATGGAATCTGTCTAGACCTTATGTCAAACGGAATAGTGTTCCATAGTCTTGGTGCTGCAACAACAAAGGCTTTTTCTCCGTATGTTTTGAGTCTAGCTTTAGGATTTGCTAAGAGTTGCTGGAAGATGATCTTAAAATGCGCGAAGATGTTTGATATTGAAGTAAGTCCCTGATGTAGCAGGGTGCAGCACCATTAAGAGCTTTGTAGACCAGCAGGATAATCTTGTAGGCTCACTTGAGCGGATCATTCACAGTCAGCTTGCTGCAAGAAATTCAGCTTTAACATGCATTTCTTAGCAGACTTCGACCAATCGAACAATGTAATCTATTGGAGAGAGGTATAGGCTTTAATGTTCGAGTGATTTTGAGGCTAAATATTTTCAAGTCGAGGATTTTGATTTCTGTAGTTGACAGGCGAGTCGGTTTAGGTTTTTAGAGACATTTGTTGCTTTCAAAATGGGAAACAATAACTATTATTATTCTGCTATTGCGTCATTTCACCATATAAGGTCAAGAGAACACGTAAAATATGACCACGGTATTGACTACTTGAACAGAGCGAATACGGAAAATAGCAGAATAGTCGGGAAATTTTGCAGTAGAATAATAAATCCCTTATTCGATGGTTTAACATATAATACCAGCGGACATTTTGCTCATTGCTCGCATTTTTCCTCGCCCCTACGGATCTCGGAAAAAATACTACGCAACTCGCAAAATATCCGCGCGTATTATATTGATATTGGGAGGGGGGGGGGGGGGGGGGGCGGGGGGGGGGGTGTTGGGGGCGGTCCGAGTGGGGGGGGGGGGGGGGGGGCATGGGGGGGGAGGGGGATCTGGGGGGGAGTTGAGGGGGACGGGGGGGGGGGGGGGGGGGGGGGGGGGTTGGGGGGGGGGACGTACAGGTAGGGTGCTTGTTACCGGGGGTGGGGGTTCGGGAGTCGGGGCGGTTTGGGCAGCGGGGCGGGGTTTGCTTAGGGCGGGACCGCGCGGAACCACATGGCTGGGGCAGGAGGGATGTCGAGGGGGGTGGGGGGGGGGGAGTGCAGCGGGGGGGGGGGGACAGGGAGAGGAGTAGGTGTGGATACTAAGGCGAGCGGGGGGGGGGGGCGTGGGGGGAGGAGGGACGTCTCATAAACATTCTCTCAAATCAAATCCAAAAACCATGCTCTCCACAACTTGCCAAAGCAATCATCCACAACTTACGCCAGCGGATTCCATAGTCTGCGTCCGTGCTTGCGTGTGCGTATAAGTTGTGTAAAGGCAGAAGAAAAAACATGGCGACGGAAGTGCGCATTGAATGAATGATTATTGTATTTTTCACTTTGTGAAGCTTAAAACCAGATAACTTGATCGAGATATGTCACGGATTCTTCTTCACGTTTTTTGAATGGCGACGTCTGTGCATTCAAAATGTGATTAAACCTAACACTCTCCACAACTTGTGTGATGACTATGTTGTTAATCTGAGATGTGTTTAAGGGAGTCCATGGTCCTGTTGAAAACACAGGCGTACGTAGTCCCAACACTACACGAAGCTAAACGACTTTCTTCGACCTGACATCTCGATCAGCGCATCTACCAGCTGCTGCATCATCCATTATTTCCATTTCCTTATCACAATCATTATTATCGTCATCTTCATCATTATTGTCGTCATCTTCATCATTCTTATCGTCACGTCCTGCTACAGATTGAGCGGTCATCAAAAAGTCTCAGAGTTCATCAAGAGAGCATTTTAATTGTTATTTCATTGTTCTGCAGCTGGGCCCGGTTGTTCAAAGGACGATTAAGCTAATCCAGGATTAGCGTGAGTATTGATTTCAGTTTTGTAGCTTTTAAGTGAGGTTTTCTGTTTATATTTATTTTCCTTCAGCTTTGACTTAGAGTAATAATCTCAAACTCTACAAAACAAAAGCAGTGAAAAATACTTTTATACAAGAGAAAATTACAATATCGATTGACTTTTAATCCAGGATTAGCGTTCATCGACTTTCGAAACAACCTGGCCCAGCTGGATTCTAAGAGTTTGAATGATATCATTATATACAGCTGTTTCGAGAAAGGTTTGTCGTAAAAAAGCGCACGCGACAATCCCGAAAGGTATTTTGGGTAGTTTTAAGTTCCACGGTTCCTGACTTCAGCATTTCAGGGAAATCTGAGAAAATGGCACGAGACGCCATGGACGTATGTTTTGCGAGTGCAAAAAGAAAGCAACAAAAGTAGGTTCGACAGCTACAGTGTCAGGAACGTACCCTGCTGATCATTTCCCAGATTACCTTTCGGGATTGTCGCGTGTCGCGTGCGCTTTTTCCCGACAACCTTTCTCGAAACAGCTGGTATAGTGTCACGCTCTGTGTACAATGCATTGGCTACATAGGTAGACGTAGAGAACGACGTTTTATCCACATGGAGCTTTTATTGCCAAAAATATAATAGCTAGTCTGAACAACCAAATCTTATGCATTGTTGCTTACCACGTGCACTACCAGCACTGACTCGTCCCCAGTCGTCTCTCTTATCTCCTTTGTGAGGACGACTGGGGACGAGTCAGCTACCAGCATAAATACATACACTTTACATACATACACTTTATTGAGCATCCCTGAAAAGGGCTAGCTTTTCAGCATCAATATCAAAATACAAAAAAAATAAATAAATAAGATATAAAACTAGAAAAACTATTTACAATATCATTTATCCGAACTCATCACAGTATAACTCGCAGTCAGGTCTCAGTATAACTCGCAACATAACTCGCAGTCAGGTGTCAGTATAACTCGCAATATAACTCGCAGTCAGGTCTCAGTATAACTCGCATTATAACTCGCAGTATAACTCGCATTATAACTCGCATTATAACTCGCAGTATAAACTCGCATTATAACTCGCAGTATAACTCGCAGTATAACTCGCAGTATAACTCGCAGTATAACTCGCAGTATAACTCGCATTATAACTCGCAGTATAACTCGCATTAGTAAATTTGTACCTCTGGATAATGATTTTCTAGCTTTCTGATTGGTTCCCTCCTCTATGGATCTGAAGCCATTATCCTTAAGTTGACCAAATATGTTAAAATGATGAATTTCTTGTACTTGTATATCCAACAAGGGAGAAAGGAATAATTGTTTGATTAAAAACGTCGCTAGCTTTATGTTAAACTTCGGTATTACTTTTTAAAAATTTATAAATCGACTGAGTGATTTTTCAGTTCATCTAAATGAAAGCATGATTTGTATGAAAACGGCGGCAAAAACTGCTGGCGCGGTGTCCGTTTGCAAGTTGAATGAAAAGAGAGCAAAACAGAAATTTTAATCTTCGCTCTGTGTCTTCTAAAGTTTTCGTATATTCTGGAAAATTTTGCAAATGGTTTAGCTTAAAATTGGAAGATCAGAAATAATTGTGGAGCTGAACATTATATTCATTTTACAAGTTGAATGAACGGCTGAACGGGTTGTTTACGGCGGAGCAAATCAGTTGCACGACTACAGAATCAATTGTGTTGAAACCAGCGAAACTGAGCCAGTTAAAATCACGTTCACTGAAGTAAAAAAGCAAAGGAAAGCGTCAATATCTACATGGATGGAAAGAAAAAGAGTGATGCTCGAAGATAATTTCACTGTGGAAGCGGTCCTCGATTGTACCATCACCAAACGCTTGACGATCGACTTGCGATATTTATGCTTTCTTGTTTCCCGATAAATTTATTGTGCTGATTTTGAAAGCTTATGGAATTGACAAGCCTCTTCGAAATACAAGGTAACAATACTGAATGGATTAAGCTTAAAATTGTAGTGTAAACAGGTTTTCATTCAGTTTAAATCTGTGCATATTTGTTTTGGTTTCAGTTCGGGACTTCTAGTAAACAAAGTTTGTTTCGGGCTTCCTTCAGTGCTCGTTCAGTTGCATTTGTTGTTCATTTGTAGGCATG
The DNA here is from genome assembly GCA_029204205.1 of Desmophyllum pertusum. Lineage (NCBI taxonomy): Eukaryota > Metazoa > Cnidaria > Anthozoa > Scleractinia > Caryophylliidae > Desmophyllum > Desmophyllum pertusum. The sequence continues at coordinate 432,610 of MU826857.1, forward strand.
TATTTTTCTTGGAGCGGAAATAATTTTTTTTTTCATTTTCCGGTTATTTGAGTGTTTGAAAATTTACTAAAACAGTTATTCTTCTCGGACTTGCCGGATATGAGCTGATTATAACCAACTCGGCGAAGCGCCTCGTTGGTTATATATATCAGCTCATATCCGGCGCGTCCTCGAAGAATAACTGTTAATTATAACTCGCAGTATAACTCGCAATATAACTCGCAGTATAACTCGCCTGGGTCTCTGGGTCGCTTGATTCAAAGACCAGCGACCCTGGGTCTCTGGGTCGCTGGATTCAAAGACCCAGCGACCCAGGGTAGTAGTAGTAGTAGTAAAACTTTATTTAAACACGGTGTCAATTCACAATACATGCTCTTCCATCGAGCCGTGTATTAAATTAATTACAATAATAAATGATTACAATAATAAATTAAATTACCTAGCTAAATATGTTATTTACAAAATTATGTATAATCTATAAAAATTACTAACTATTTATTAAATTCGATAAATATTAAATACATGATTTAAAAGAGCCAAGAGTGGGCTGTGCCTTAGTGCTCAAAGGCAAGCTGTTCCAGAGGACGGAACCGCGATATTGAAAACTTCGTTTGCCTGCTTCAGTACTAGGTCTAGGAACGAAGAGGTTGTATTTCGAATTTCTTAGATTGTGCGAGTGGACACTGGATGTAGTTTCAAAAATACTATTCAGACGAGTCGGAGAAAGATTATGGAGAGTCTTAAACAGAATAACTGCTAGTTGTTTTGAACGCCTTCGCTCCAGAGAGTCCCAGCCTAGGTCATCGAGTAAAACGGAAGATCTAACATTAGGTCAGAAAAAGTGATTAGACGCGCGGTTCTATTTTGGAGTTTCTGGAGTCTTTCAGATTGACAAACACCAATACTGCCCCATACGGAGCTGCAATAGTCAAAATATGGTTGGATTAGAGCGTTATAGATCATAATAAGAGTCTCGCGAGGAACCAAGTTCCTAACACGTTTGATGGCCCCGAGGCCCGCGGACACTTTCTTGACAATATTGTTAATATGGGAGTCCCATGATAAGGTCTCATCCAAATCAATGCCAAGATACTTGTAGATTTTAGCTCTTTCTAGGGAGTGTTTGTCAATCTTAAAGTCAAACTGGTGGTTTAAATTTGCCAGCTTGTTATGGCTACCAATAATAGAATACTTGGGTTTTTTTACATTAATACTAAGTTTATTTGCTTGCAAACCAAGTCTGAATTTGAGCTAAATGGGTCTCTGAGTCGCTTGATTCACAGAGCCAGCGACCCCGGGGGGAGGGCGGGTACTCCCTATAATGGACTATACGGGGAGGCTCCGCCCGAAAGGGTTCCTTTTTAGGCTCGAGGTATGTGGAAGGGTAGGGATTTCACGAGTTGAAGTATATGAAAGGGTAGGGATTTCACGAGTAAATGATATTATTGTTTGGTTAACATCCGCTTACTGGTAATGCTTGATGATTTCTGGTGATATATATTGTTCATTAAGTTCATTACAAGGGTATAGAAAAGGGATGCAGTGCTTCTACTGTAGGTATGTGAAAGGGGTACCATTTCATAATTTCTATGGAAGGTATATGAAAGGGGCACCATTTTCTATGGAAGGTATATGAAAGGGGTACCTTTTCTGTGAAAAATGGTATATGAAAGGGTAAGGGATTGGATCTCTGGGCGGAGCCTCCCGTATAAAACTTTTTGAGTACACCCCCCCCCCCCCCCCCCCCCCCCCCCCCCCCCCCCCCCCCCCCGCGGCAGCAACCCTAGCGGTCTCTGGGTCGCTGGATTCAAAGACCCAGCCTGGATGCAAAGACCCAGCGACCCTGGGTCTCTGGGTCGCTGGATTCAAATTAAAAAAACCCAGCGACCCTGGGTCTCTGGGTCACTGGATTCAAAGACCCAGCGAGCGTGGGTCTCTGGTTCGCTTGATTAAAAAACCCAGCGAATGTTGGTCTCTGGGTCGCTTGATTAAAAAACCCAGCGACCCTGGGAATCAGTGTCTCTAGCGACCCAGGGTCACTGGGTCGCTGGATTCAAAGACCCAGCGACCCTGGGTCTCTGGATCGCTTGATTCACAGACCCAGCGACCCAGGGTCTCTGGGTCGCTTGAGTCAAAGACTCAGCGACCCTGGGTCTCTGGATCGCTGGATTCAAAGACCCAGCAACCCTGGGTATCTGGGTCGCTTCATTCAAAGACCCAGCGACCCTGGGTCTCTGGGTCGCTTGAGTCAAAGACTCAGCGACCCTGGGTCTCTGGATCGCTGGATTCAAAGGACCCAGTGACCCTGGGTATCAGGGTCGCTTCATTCAAAGACCCAGCGACCCTGGGTCTCTGGGTCTCTGGGTCGCTGGATTCACAGACCCAGCGACCCAGGGTCTCTGGGTCGCTGGGTCTTTGAATCCAGTGACCAAGAATCCAGGGTCGCTAGGTCTTTGAATGAAGCGACCCAGAGACCCAGGGTCGCTGGGTCTGTGAATCAAGCGACCCAGAGACGCAGGGTCTGTGAATCCAGCGACCCAGGGTCTCTCTCTCTGGGTCTCTGGGTCGCTTGATTCTCAGACCCAGTGACCCAGGGTCTCTGGGTCGCTTGATTCAAAGACCCAGCGACCCTGGGTCTCTGGGTCGCTTGATTCACAGACACAGCGACCCAGGGTCTCTGGGTCGCTGGATTCAAAGACCCAGCGACCCAGGGTCTCTGGGTCGCTGGATTCACAGACCCAGCGACCCTGGGTCTCTGAGTTTCTGGATTCAAAGACCCAGCGACCCGTAAAGATGTAAAGATGCGTATAGACTACCTTTACGCGATACGTAAACGAGCGTAAAGATGCGTATAGAATACCTTTACGTAAACGAACGTAAAGATGCGTATAGAATACCTTTACGTGGTACGTAAACGAGCGTAAAGATACATCTAGAATCAAATACCTTTATACGATACTTAAAAAAGTGTAAAGACAGTTATAGTTACTCTTTACGCGATACATAACTGCAACATAAAGCAGGTACAGTCCATTCTGACTGATACGTAAATAGTGAACGTGAATAAAATTTTTCGCTCATGCGCCATGTTCACCGTCTATGATTTTAATACGTCCTTCAATTCAACTTTCGCTCATTGACACTTTTAGTAGTTTGGCTGATTCATATATAATTAGTGGCCTTGCCGTTAAGTACCAGAGATCTGAAATCCCTTGACACGCCGCAATCCGCGTAACCAGGGCCATGATTTGTCCTGACAACGCCGCGACTGACGTGTCGTTAACATGACACTCTACGACACGCCGCGTATCCTGACACGTCGCGTTCGGATCTAGGATTCGTCGAGTGTCATGAAATATCAGGGCCCCGTAAATTCAACGAAATTACTCATTTCACGCAGTGGGGTCTCTGGGTCGCTTCATTCAAAGACCAGCGACCCTGGGACACTTGGTCACTGGATTGAAAGACCCAGCGACCCATGGTCTCTGCGTCGCTGGATTCAAAGACCCAGCGACCCTGGGTCTCTGGGTCGCTTGATTCTCAGACCCAGTGACCCAGGGTCTCTGGGTCGCTTGATTCAAAGACCCAGCAACCCTGGGTCTCTGGGTCGCTTATTCACAGACCCAGCGAACCAGGGTCTCTGGGTCGCTGGAGTCAAAGACCCAGCGACCCAGGGTCTCTGGGTCGCTGGATTCACAGACCCAGCGACCCAAGGTCTCTGGGTCGCAGGATTCAAAGACCGAGCGAACCTGGGTCTCTGCGTCGCTTGATTAACAGACCCAGCGACCATGGGTCTCTGGGTCGCTTGATTCAAAGACCCAGCGACCAGGGTCTCCGGATCGCTGGATTCAAAGACCCAGCGACCCTGGGTCTCTGGGTCGCTTGATTCACAGACCCAGCGACCCAGGGTCTCTGCGTCGCTGGATTCAAAGACCCAGCGACCCTGGGTCTCTGGGTCGCTTGATTCAAAGACCCAGCGACCCTGGGTATCTGGGTCGCTTGATTCAAAGACCCAACGAACCTGGGTCTCTGGGTCGCTGGATTCACAGACCCAGCGACCCAGGGTCTCTGGGTCGCTGGATTCAAAGACCCAGCGACCGTGGGTCTCTGGGTCGCTTGATTAACAGACCCAGCGACCCTGGGTCTCTGGGTCGCTTGATTCAAAGACCCAGCGACCCATGGTCTCCGGATCGCTGGATTCAAAGACCCAGCGACCCTGGGTCTCTGGGTCGCTTCATTCAAAGACCCAGCGACCCAGGGTCTCTGCGTCGCTGGATTCAAAGACCCAGCGACCCAGGGTCTCTGGGTCGCTGGTTTCAAAGACGCAGCGACCCTGGGTCTCTGGGTCGCTTGATTCTCAGACCCAGTGACCCAGGGTCTCTGGGTCGCTTGATTCAAAGACCCAGCGACCCTGGGTCTCTGGGTCGCTTGATTCACAGACCCAGCGACCCAGGGTCTCTGGGTCGCTGGATTGAAAGACCCAGCGACCGTGGGTCTCTGGGTCGCTGATTAACAGACCCAGTGACCCTGGGTCTCTGGGTCGCTTGATTCAAGACCCAGCGACCCAGGGTCTCCGGGTCGCTTGATTCACAGACCCAGCGACCCAGGGTCTCTGCGTCGCTGGATTCAAAGACCCAGCGACCCAGGGTCTCTGGGTCGCTGGATTCACAGACCTAGCGACCCAGGGTCTCTGGGTCGCTTGATTCACAGACCCAGCGACCCTGGGTCTCTGGGTCGCTGGATTGAAAGACCCAGCGACCGTGGGTCTCTGGGTCGCTTGATTAACAGACCCAGCGACCCTGGGTCTCTGGGTCGCTTGATTCAAAGACCCAGCGACCCAGGGTCTCCGGGTCGCTTGGATTCACAGACCCAGCGACCCAGGGTCTCTGCGTCGCTGGATTCAAAGACCTAGCGACCCAGGGTCTCTGGGTCGCTGGATTCACAGACCCAGCGACCCAGGGTCTCTGGGTCGCTTGATTCACAGACCCAGCGACCCAGCGACCCGTAAAGATGTAAAGATACGTATAGACTACCTTTACGCGATACGTAAACGAGCGTAAAGATGCGTATAGAATACCTTTACGTAAACGAACATAAAGATGCGTATAGAATACCTTAACGTGGTACGTAAACGAGCGTAAAGATACATCTAGAATCAAATACCTTTATACGATACTTAAAAAAGTGTAAAGACAGTTATAGTTACTCTTTACGCGATACATAACTGCAACATAAAGCAGGTACAGTCCATTCTGACTGATACGTAAATAGTTGAACGTGAATAAAAAATTTTCGCTCATGCGCCATGTTCACCGTCTATGAAGTTTAATACGTCCTTCAATTCAACTTTCGCTCATTGACACTTTTAGTAGTTGGCTGATTCATATATAATTAGTGGCCTTAGCCGTTAAAGTACTGGATTCACAGACCCAGCGACCCAGGGTCTCTGCGGTCGCTTGATTCACAGACCCAGCGACCCTGGGTCTCTGGGTTTCTGGATTCAAAGACCCAGCGACCCGCTAAAGATGTAAAGTTGCGTATAGACTACCTTTACGCGATACCTAAACGAGCGTAAAGATGCGTATAGAATACCTTTACGTAAACGAACGTAAAGATGCGTATAGAATACCTTTACGTGGTACGTAAACGAGCGTAAAGATACATCTAGAATCAAATACCTTTATACGATAGTTAAAAAAGTGTAAAGACAGTTATAGTTACTCTTTACGCGATACATAAACTGCAACATAAAGCAGGTACAGTCCATTCTGACTGATACGTAAATAGTGAACGTGAATAAAAAATTTTCGCTCATGCGCCATGTTCACCGTCTATGATTTTTAATACGTCCTTCAATTCAACTTTCGCTCATTGACAACTTTTAGTAGTTTGGCTGATTTCATATATAATTAGTGGCCTTGCCGTTAAGTACCAGAGATCTGAAATCCCTTGACACGCCGCAATCCGCGTACCAGGGCCATGATTTGTCCTGACACGCCGCGACTGACGTGTCGTTAACATGACACTCTACGACACGCCGCGTATCCTGACACGTCGCGTTCGGATCCAGGATTCGTCGAGTGTCATGAAATATCAGGGCCCCGTAAATTCAACGAAATTACTCATTTCACGCAGTGGGGTCTCTGGGTCGCTTCATTCAAAGACCCAGTGACCCTGGGACTCTTGGTCACTGGATTCAAAGACCCAGCGACCCAGGGTCTCTGGGTCGCTTCATTCAAAGACCCAGCGGCCCTGGGACTCTTGGTCACTGTATTCAAAGACCAGCGACCCAGGGTCTCTGGGTGGCTGGATTCAAAGACCCAGCGACCCGAGGGTCTCTGGGTCGCTTGATTCAAAGACCCAGCGACCCTGGGACTCTGGGTCGCTGGATTCAAAGACCCAATGACCCTGGGTCTCTGGGTCTCTGGGTCGCTGGATTCAAAGACCCAGCGACCCAGGGTCTCTGGGTCGCTGGATTCAAAGACCCAGCGACCCTGGGTCTCTGGGTCGCTTGATTCACAGACCCAGCGACCCAGGGTCTCTGGGTCGCTTGATTCAAAGACCCAGCGACCCTGGGACTCTGGGTCGCTGGATTCAAAGACCCAACGACCCTGGGTCTCTGGGTCGCTGGATTCAAAGACCCAGCGACCCAGGGTCTCTGGGTCGCTGGATTCAAAGACCCAGCGACCCTGGGTCTCTGGGTCGCTTGATTCACAGACCCAGCGACCCAGGGTCTCTGGGTCGCTTGATTCAAAGACCCAGCGACCCAGCGACCCTGGGTCTCTGTGTCGCTGGATTCAAAGAACCAGCGACCCTGGTCTCTTGGGTCTCTCGGTCGCTTGATTCAAAGACCCAGCGACCCTGGGTCTCTGTGGGTCTCTGGGTCGCTGGATTCATAGAGCCAGCGACCATGGGTCTCTGGGTCGCTGGATTCAAAGACCCCAGCGACCATGGGTCTCTGGGTCGCTTGATTCAAAGTCCCAGCGACCATAGGTCTCTGGGTCGCTTGATAAAAACCCAGCGACCCTTGGGTCTCTGATTAAAGAACCCAGCGACCCTGGGTCTCTGGGTCACTGAATTCTAAGACCCAGCGACCCAGGGTCTCTGGGTCGCTGGATTCAAAGATCCAGCCACCATGGGTCAGCCACCATGGGTCGCTGAGGCGCTGGATTCAAAGACCCAGCGACCATAGGTCTCTGTGTCGGCTGGATTCAAAGTCCCAGTGATCCTGGGTCTTTGGGTCACTGGATTCAAAGACCCAGCGGCCATGGGTCTCTGGGTCGCTGGATTCAAAGACCCAGCGACCCTGGGTCTCTGGGTCGCTGGATTTAAAGACCCAGAGACCCAGGGTCTCTGGGTCGCTGGATTCAAAGACCCAGCGACCCAGGGTCTCTGGGTCGCTGGATTCAAAGACCCAGCGACCCAGGGTCTCTGGGTCGCTGGATTGAAAGACCCAGCGACCGTGGGTCTCTGGGTCGCTTGATTAACAGACCCAGCGACCCTGGGTCTCTGGGTCGCTTGATTCAAAGACCCAGCGACCCAGGGTCTCCGGGTCGCTTGATTCACAGACCCAGCGACCCAGGGTCTCTGCGTCGCTGGATTCAAAGACCTAGCGACCCAGGGTCTCTGGGTCGCTGGATTCACAGACCAGCGACCCAGGGTCTCTGGGTCGCTTGATTCACAGACCCAGCGACCCTGGGTATCTGGGTCGCTTGATTCAAAGACCCAGCGACCCTGGGTCTCTGGGTCTCTGGGTCGCTGGATTCACAGACCCAGCGACCCAGGATCTCTGGGTCGCTTGATTCACAGACCCAGCGACCCCAGCGACCCGTAAAGATGTAAAGATACGTATAGACTACCTTTACGCCATACGTAAACGAGCGTAAAGATGCGTATAGGATACCTTTACGTAAACGAACATAAAGATGCGTATAGAATACCTTTACGTGGTACGTAAACGAGCGTAAAGATACATCTAGAATCAAATACCTTTATACGATACTTAAAAAAGTGTTAAAGACAGTTATAGTTACTCTTTACGCGATACATAACTGCAACATAAAGCAGTTACAGTCCATTCTGACTGATACGTAAATAGTGAACGTGAATAAAATTTTTTCGCTCATGCGCCATGTTCACCGTCTATGATTTTAATACGTCCTTCAATTCAACTTTCGCTCATTGACACTTTAGTAGTTTGGCTGGATTCATATAATTAGTGGCCTTGCCGTTAAGTACCAGAGATCTGAAATCCCTTGACACGCCGCAATCCGCGTACCAGGGCCATGATTTGTCCTGACACGCCGCGACTGACGTGTCGTTAACATGACACTCTACGACACGCCGTGTATCTGACACGACGCGTTTGGATCTAGGATTCGTCGAGTGTCATGAAATATCAGGTCCCCGTAAATTCAACGAAATTACTCATTTCACGCAGTGGGGTCTCTGGGTCGCTCATTCAAAGACCCAGCGACCCTGGGACTCTTGGTCACTGGATTGAAAGACCCAGCGACCCAGGTCTCTGCGTCGCTGGATTCAAAGACCCAGCGACCCAGGGTCTCTGGTCGCTTGATTCTCAGACCCAGTGACCCAGGGTCTCTGGGTCGCTTGATTCAAAGACCCAGCAACCCTGGGTCTCTGGGTCGCTTGATTCACAGACCCAGCGAACCAGGGTCTCTGGGTCGCTGGAGTCAAAGACCCAGCGACCCAGGGTCTCTGGGTCGCTGGATTCACAGACCCAGCGACCCAGGGTCTCTGGGTCGCAGGATTCAAAGACCGAGCGAACCTGGGTCTCTGCGTCGCTTGATTAACAGACCCAGCGACCCTGGGTCTCTGGGTCGCTTGATTCAAAGACCCAGCGACCCAGGGTCTCCGGATCGCTGGATTCAAAGACCCAGCGACCCTGGGTCTCTGGGTCGCTTGATTCACAGACCCAGCGACCCTGGGTCTCTGGGTCGCTTGATTCAAAGAACCAGCGACCCTGGGTCTCTCGGTCGCTTGATTCAAAGACCCAGCGACCCTGGGTCTCTGGGTCGCTGGAATCAAAGACCCAGCGACCCTGGGTATCTGGGTCGCTTGATTCAAAGACCCAGCGAACCTGGGTCTCTGGGTCGCTGGATTCACAGACCCAGCGACCCAGGGTCTCTGGGTCGCTGGATTCAAAGACCCAGCGACCCTGGGTCTCTGTGTCGCTGGATTAACAGACCCAGCGACCCTGGGTCTCTGGGTCGCTTGATTCAAAGAACCAGCGACCCTGGGTCTCTCGGTCGCTTGATTCAAAGACCCAGCGACCCTGGGTCTCTGGGTCGCTGGATTCAAAGACCCAGCGACCCTGGGTCTCTGTGTCGCTGGATTCAAAGAACCAGCGACCCTGGGTCTCTCGGTCGCTTCATTCAAAGACCCAGCGACCCTGGGTCTCTCGGTCGCTTGATTCAAAGACCCAGCGACCATGGGTCTCTGGGTCGCTGGATTCAAAGACCCAGCGACACCTGGTCTCTGGGTAGCTTGATTCACAGACCAAGCGACCCAGGATCTCTGTGTCGCTTGATTCAAAGACTCAGCGACCCTGGGTCTCTGTGTCGCTGGATTCAAAGAACCAGCGACCCTGGGTCTCTCGGTCGCTTAATTCAAAGACCCAGCGACCCTGGGTCTCTCGGTCGCTTGATTCAAAGACCCAGCGACCCTGGGTCTCTGGGTCGCTGGATTCAAAGAACCAGCGACCCTGGGTCTCTGTGTCGCTGGATTCAAAGAACCAGCGACCCTGGGTCTCTCGGTCGCTTGATTCAAAGACCCAGCGACCCTGGGTCTCTCGGTCGCTTGATTCAAAGACCCAGCGACCCAGGGTCTCTGTGTCGCTGGATTCAAAGACCCAGCGACCCAGGGTCTCTGGGTCGCTGGATTCAAAGACCCAGCGACCCTGGGTCTCTGGGTCGCTTGATTCACAGACCGAGCGACTCAGGGACTCTGGGTCGCTTGATTCAAAGACCCAGCGACCCTGGGACTCTGGGTCGCTGGATTCAAAGACCCAACGACCCTGGGTCTCTGGGTCGCTTGATTCACAGACCCAGCGACCCAGGGTCTCTGGGTCGCTGGATTCAAAGACCCAGAGACCCTGGGTCTCTCGGTCGCTTGATTCAAAGACCCAGCGACCATGGGTCTCTGGGTCGCTGGATTCAAAGACCCAGCGACACCTGGTCTCTGGGTAGCTTGATTCACAGACCAAGCGACCCAGGATCTCTGTGTCGCTTGATTCAAAACTCAGCGACCCTGGGTCTCTGGGTCGCTGGATTCAAAGACCCAGCGACCCAGCGACTCTGGGTCTCTGGCTCGCTTTATTCAAAGACGCAGCGACCCAGGGTCTCTGGGTCGCTGGATTCAAAGACCCAGCGACCCAGGGTCTCTGGGTCGCTGGATTCAAAGACCCAGCGACCCTGGGTCTCTGGCTCGCTTTATTCAAAGACCCAGCGACCCAGGGTCTCTGGGTCGCTGGATTCAAAGACCCAGCGACCCAGGGTCTCTGGGTCGCTGGATTCAAAGACCCAGCGACACCTGGTCTCTGGGTAGCTTGATTCACAGACCAAGCGACCCAGGATCTCTGTGTCGCTTGATTCAAAGACTCAGCGACCCTGGGTCTCTGGGTCACTGGATTCAAAGACCCAGCGACCCTGGGTCTCTGTGTCGCTGGATTCAAAGACCCAGCGACCCTGGGTCTCTGGCTCCCTTGATTCAAAGACCCAGAGACCCAGGGTCTCTGGGTCGCTGGATTCAAAGACCCAGCGACCCAGGGTCTGACCCAGCGACCCTGGGTCTCTGGGTCGCTGGATTCAAAGAACCAGCGACCCTGGGTCTCTGTGTCGCTGGATTCAAAGAACCAGCGACCCTGGGTCTCTCGGTCGCTTGATTCAAAGACCCAGCGACCCTGGGTCTCTGTGTCGCTGGATTCAAAGAACCAGCGACCCTGGGTCTCTGTGTCGCTGGATTCAAAGAACCAGCGACCCTGGGTCTCTCGGTCGCTTGATTCAAAGACCCAGCGACCCTGGGTCTCTCGGTCGCTTGATTCAAAGACCCAGCGACCCTGGGTCTCTGGGTCGCTGGATTCAAAGAACCAGCGACCCTGGGTCTCTGTGTCGCTGGATTCAAAGAACCAGCGACCCTGGGTCTCTCGGTCGCTTGTTTCAAAGACACAGCGACCCTGGGTCTCTCGGTCGCTTGATTCAAAGACCCAGCGACCATGGGTCTCTGGGTCGCTGGATTCAAAGACCCAGCGACACCTGGTCTCTGGGTAGCTTGATTCACAGACCAAGCGACCCAGGATCTCTGTGTCGCTTGATTCAAAGAACCAGCGACCCTGGGTCTCTCGGTCGCTTAATTCAAAGACCCAGCGACCCTGGGTCTCTCGGTCGCTTGATTCAAAGACCCAGCGACCCTGGGTCTCTGGGTCGCTGGATTCAAAGAACCAGCGACCCTGGGTCTCTGTGTCGCTGGATTCAAAGAACCAGCGACCCTGGGTCTCTCGGTCGCTTGATTCAAAGACCCAGCGACCCAGGGTCTCTGGGTCGCTGGATTCAAAGACCCTGCGACCCAGGGTCTCTCGGTCGCTGGATTCAAAGACCCAGCGACCCTGGGTCTCTGGGTCGCTTGGTTCACAGACCGAGCGACTCAGGGTCTCTGGGTCGCTTGATTCAAAGACCCAGCGACCCTGGACTCTGGGTCGCTGGATTCAAAGACCCAACGACCCTGGGTCTCTGGGTAGCTTGATTCACAGACCAAGCGACCCAGATCTCTGTGTCGCTTGATTCAAAGACTCAGCGACCCTGGGTCTCTGGGTCGCTGGATTCAAAGACCCAGCGACCCTGGGTCTCTGGGTCGCTTGATTCAAAGACCCAGCGACCCAGGGTCTCTGGGTCGCTGGATTCACAGACCCAGCGACCCAGGGTCTCTGGGTCGCTGGATTCAAAGACCCAGCGACCCTGGGTCTCTGTGTCGCTGGATTAACAGACCCAGCGACCCTGGGTCTCTGGGTCGCTTGATTCAAAGACCCAGCGACCCTGGGTCTCTCGGTCGCTTGATTCAAAGACCCAGCGACCCTGGGTCTCTGGGTCGCTGGATTCAAAGACCCAGCGACCCTGGGTCTCTGTGTCGCTGGATTCAAAGACCCAGCGACCCTGGGTCTCTGGGTCGCTTCATTCAAAGACCCAGCGACCCTGGGTCTCTGGGTCGCTTGATTCAAAGACCCAGCGACCTGGGTCTCTGGGTCGCTGGATTCAAAGACCCAGCGACCCTGGGTCTCTGGGTCGCTTGATTCACAGACCCAGCGACCCTGGGTCTCTGGGTCGCTGGATTCAAAGACCCAGCGACCCTGGGTCTCTGTGTCGCTGGATTCAAAGACCCAGCGACCCTGGGTCTCTCGGTCGCTTAATTCAAAGACCCAGCGACCCTGGGTCTCTCGGTCGCTTGATTCAAAGACCCAGCGACCCTGGGTCTCTGGGTCGCTGGATTCAAAGAACCAGCGACCCTGGGTCTCTGTGTCGCTGGATTCAAAGAACCAGCGACCCTGGGTCTCTCGGTCGCTTGATTCAAAGACCCAGCGACCCTGGGTCTCTCGGTCGCTTGATTCAAAGACCCAGCGACCCAGGGTCTCTGTGTCGCTGGATTCAAAGACCCAGCGACCCTGGGTCTCTGGGTCGCTGGATTCAAAGACCCAGCGACCCTGGGTCTCTGGGTCGCTTGATTCAAAGACCCAGCGACCAGGGTCTCTGGGTCGCTTGATTCAAAGACCCAGCGACCCTGGGTCTCTGGGTCGCTGGATTCAAAGACCCAGCGACCCTGGGTCTCTGGGTCGCTTGATTCACAGACCCAGCGACCCAGGGTCTCTGGGTCGCTGGATTCAAAGACCCAGCGACCCTGGGTCTCTCGGTCGCTTGATTCAAAGACCCAGCGACCCTGGGTCTCTGGGTCGCTGGATTCAAAGACCCAGCGACACCTGGTCTCTGGGTAGCTTGATTCACAGACCAAGCGACCCAGGATCTCTGTGTCGCTTGATTCAAAACCCAGCGACCCTGGGTCTCTGGGTCGCTGGATTCAAAGACCCAGCGACCCTGGGTCTCTGGCTCGCTTTATTCAAAGACCCAGCGACCCAGGGTCTCTGGGTCGCTGGATTCAAAGACCCAGCGACCCAGGGTCTCTGGGTCGCTGGATTCAAAGACCCAGCGACCCAGGGTCTCTGGCTCGCTTTATTCAAAGACCCAGCGACCCAGGGTCTCTGGGTCGCTGGATTCAAAGACCCAGCGACCCAGGGTCTCTGGGTCGCTGGATTCAAAGACCCAGCGACCCTGGGTCTCTGGGTCGCTGGATTCAAAGACCAAGCGACCCAGGGTCTCTGGGTCGCTGGATTCAAAGACTCAGCGACCCTGGGTCTCTGGGTCGCTGGATTCAAAGACCCAGCGACCCTGGGTCTCTGGGTCGCTGGATTCAAAGACCCAGCGACCCTGGGTCTCTGGCTCGCTTGATTCAAAGACCCAGCGACCCAGGGTCTCTGGGTCGCTGGATTCAAAGACCCAGCGACCCTGGGTCTCTGGGTCGCTTGATTCAAAGAACCAGCGACCCTGGGTCTCTGTGTCGCTGGATTCAAAGAACCAGCGACCCTGGGTCTCTCGGTCGCTTGATTCAAAGACCCAGCGACCCTGGGTCTCTCGGTCGCTTGATTCAAAGACCCAGCGACCCTGGGTCTCTGTGTCGCTGGATTCAAAGAACCAGCGACCCTGGGTCTCTGGGTCGCTTGATTCAAAGACCCAGCGACCCTGGGTCTCTCGGTCGCTTGATTCAAAGACCCAGCGACCCTGGGTCTCTGGGTCGCTGGATTCAAAGACCCAGCGACCCTGGGTCTCTGGGTCGCTGGATTCAAAGACCCAGCGACCCTGGGTCTCTCGGTCGCTTGATTCAAAGACACAGCGACCCTGGGTCTCTGGGTCGCTTGATTCAAAGACCCAGCGACCCTGGGTCTCTGGGTCGCTGGATTCAAAGACCCAGCGACACCTGGTCTCTGGGTAGCTTGATTCACAGACCAAGCGACCCAGGATCTCTGTGTCGCTTGATTCAAAGACTCAGCGACCCTGGGTCTCTGGGTCGCTGGATTCAAAGACCCAGCGACCCTGGGTCTCTCGGTCGCTTGATTCAAAGACCCAGCGACCCAGGGTCTCTGGGTCGCTGGATTCAAAGACCCAGCGACCCTGGGTCTCTGGGTCGCTGGATTCAAAGACCCAGCGACCCTGGGTCTCTGGGTCGCTGGATTCAAAGACCCAGCGACCCAGGGTCTCTGGGTCGCTGGATTCAAAGACCCAGCGACCCAGGGTCTCTCGGTCGCTTGATTCAAAGACCCAGCGACCCTGGGTCTCTGGGTCGCTGGATTCAAAGACCAGCGACCCTGGGTCTCTGGGTCGCTGGATTCAAAGACCCAGCGACCCTGGGTCTCTGGGTCGCTGGATTCAAAGACCCAGCGACCCTGGGTCTCTGGGTCGCTTGATTCAAAGACCCAGCGACCCTGGGTCTCTGGGTCGCTTGATTCACAGACCCAGCGACCCTGGGTCTCTGGGTCGCTGGATTCAAAGACCCAGCGACCCTGGGTCTCTGGGTCGCTTGATTCAAAGACCCAGCGACCCAGGGTCTCTGGGTCGCTGGATTCAAAGACCCAGCGACCCTGGGTCTCTGGGTAGCTTGATTCAAAGACCCAGCGACCCAGGGTCTCTGGGTCGCTTGATTCAAAGACCCAGCGACCCTGGGTCTCTGGGTCGCTGGATTCAAAGACCCAGCGACCCAGGGTCTCTGGGTCGCTGGATTCAAAGACCCAGCGACCCAGGGTCTCTGGGTCGCTGGATTCAAAGACCCAGCGACCCAGGGTCTCTGGGTCGCTGGATTCAAAGACCCAGCGACCCGGGTCTCTGGGTCGCTGGATTCAAAGACCCAGCGACCCAGGGTCTCTGGGTCGCTGGATTCAAAGACCCAGCGACCCAGGGTCTCTGGGTCGCTGGATTCAAAGACCCAGCGACCCAGGGTCTCTGGGTCGCTGGATTCAAAGACCCAGCGACCCTGGGTCTCTGGGTCGCTGGATTCAAAGACCCAGCGACCCAGGGTCTCTGGGTCGCTGGATTCAAAGACCCAGCGACCCAGGGTCTCTGGGTCGCTGGATTCAAAGACCCAGCGACCCAGGGTCTCTGGGTCGCTGGATTCAAAGACCCAGCGACCCTGGGTCTCTGGGTCGCTGGATTCAAAGACCCAGCGACCCAGGGTCTCTGGGTCGCTGGATTCAAAGACCCAGCGACCCAGGGTCTCTGGGTCGCTGGATTCAAAGACCCAGCGACCCAGCGACCCTGGGTCTCTGGCTCGCTTTATTCAAAGACCCAGCGACTCAGGGTCTCTGGGTCGCTGGATTCAAAGACCCAGCGGCCCTGGGTCTCTGGGTCGCTTGGTTCACAGACCGAGCGACTCAGGGTCTCTGGGTCGCTTGATTCAAAGACCCAGCGACCCTGGGACTCTGGGTCGCTGGATTCAAAGACCCAACGACCCTGGGTCTCTGGGTCGCTTGATTCACAGACCCAGCGACCCAGGGTCTCTGGGTCGCTGGATTCAAAGACCCAGCGACCCAGGATCTCTGGGTCGCTGGATTCAAAGACCCAGCGACCCAGGGTCTCTGGGTCGCTGGATTCAAAGACCCAGCGACCCAGCGTCTCTGGGTCGCTGGATTCAAAGACCCAGCGACCCAGGGTCTCTGGGTCGCTGGATTCAAAGACCCAGCGACCCTGGGTCTCTGGCTCGCTTTATTCAAAGACCCAGCGACCCAGGGTCTCTGGGTCGCTGGATTCAAAGACCCAGCGACCCAGGGTCTCTGGGTCGCTGGATTCAAAGACCCAGCGACCCTGGGTCTCTGGCTCGCTTTATTCAAAGACCCAGCGACCCAGGATCTCTGGGTCGCTGGATTCAAAGACCCAGCGACCCAGGGTCTCTGGGTCGCTGGATTCAAAGACCAACGACCCAGCGACCCTGGGTCTCTGGCGCGCTTTATTCAAAGACCCAGCGACCCAGGGTCTCTGGGTCGCTGGATTCAAAGACCCAGCGACCCAGGGTCTCTGGGTCGCTGGATTCAAAGACCCAGCGACCCTGGGTCTCTGGCTCGCTTTATTCAAAGACCCAGCGACTCAGGGTCTCTGGGTCGCTGGATTCAAAGACCCAGCGGCCCTGGGTCTCTGGGTCGCTTTGTTCACAGACCGAGCGACTCAGGGTCTCTGGGTCGCTTGATTCAAAGACCCAGCGACCCTGGGACTCTGGGTCGCTGGATTCAAAGACCCAACGACCCTGGGTCTCTGGGTCGCTTGATTCACAGACCCAGCGACCCAGGGTCTCTGGGTCGCTGGATTCAAAGACCCAGCGACCCAGGATCTCTGGGTCGCTGGATTCAAAGACCCAGCGACCCAGGGTCTCTGGGTCGCTGGATTCAAAGACCCAGCGACCCAGCGTCTCTGGGTCGCTGGATTCAAAGACCCAGCGACCCAGGGTCTCTGGGTCGCTGGATTCAAAGATCCAGCAACCCAGGGTCTCTGGGTCGCTGGATTCAAAGACCCAGCAACCCAGGGTCTGACCAGCGACCCTGGGTCTCTGGGTCGCTGGATTCAAAGACCCAGCGACGCTGGGTCTCTGGGTCGCTTCATTCAAAGACCCAGCGACCCTGGGTCTCTGGGTCGCTGGATTCAAAGACCCAGCGACCCTGGGTCCCTGGGTCACTGGATTCAAAGACCCAGCGACCCTGGGTCTCTGGCTCGCTTGATTCAAAGACCCAGAGACCCAGGGTCTCTGGGTCGCTGGATTCAAAGACCCAGCGATCCAGGGTCTCTGGGTCGCTTGATTCAAAGACCCAGCGACCCTGGGTCTCTGGGTAGCTTGATTCAAAGACCCAGCGACCCTGGGACTCTGGGTCGCTGGATTCAAAGACCCAACGACCCTTTGTCTCTGGGTCGCTTGATTCACAGACCCAGCGACCCAGGGTCTCTGGGTAGCTTGATTCAAAGACCCAGCGACCCTGGGACTCTGGGTCGCTGGATTCAAAGACCCAGCGACCCTGGGTCTCTGGGTCGCTTGGTTCACAGACCGAGCGACTCAGGGTCTCTGGGTCGCTTGATTCAAAGACCCAGCGACCCAGGGTCTCTGTGTCGCTGGATTCAAAGACCCTGCGACCCAGGGTCTCTGGGTCGCTGGATTCAAAGACCCAGCGACCCTGGGTCTCTGGGTCGCTTGATTCACAGACCGAGCGACTCAGGGTCTCTGGGTCGCTTGATTCAAAGACCCAGCGACCCTGGGTCTCTGGGTCGCTGGATTCAAAGACCCAGCGACCCTGGGTCTCTGGGTCGCTTGATTCAAAGACCCAGCGACCCAGGGTCTCTGGGTCGCTGGATTCAAAGACCCAGCGACCCAGGGTCTCTGGGTCGCTGGATTCAAAGACCCAGCGACCCTGGGTCTCTGGGTCGCTTGATTCAAAGACCCAGCGACCCAGGGTCTCTGGGTCGCTGGATTCAAAGACCCAGCGACCCTGTGTCTCTGGGTCACTGGATTCACAGACCCAGCGACCCTGGGTCTCTGGGTCGCTTGATTCAAAGACCCAGCGACCCTGGGTCTCTGGGTCGCTGGATTCAAAGACCCAGCGACCCTGGGTCTCTGGGTCGCTTGATTCAAAGACCCAGCGACCCAGGGTCTCTGGGTCGCTGGATTCAAAGACCCAGCGACCCTGGGTCTCTGGGTCGCTGGATTCAAAGACCCAGCGACCCTGGGTCTCTGGGTCGCTTGATTCAAAGACCCAGCGACCCTGGGTCTCTGGGTCGCTTGATTCACAGACCCAGCGACCCTGGGTCTCTGGGTCGCTGGATTCAAAGACCCAGCGACCCTGGGTCTCTGGGTCGCTTGATTCAAAGACCCAGCGACCCTGGGTCTCTGGGTCGCTGGATTCAAAGACCCAGCGACCCAGGGTCTCTGGGTCGCTGGATTCAAAGACCCAGCGACCCAGGGTCTCTGGGTCGCTTGATTCAAAGACCCAGCGACCCAGGGTCTCTGGGTCGCTGGATTCAAAGACCCAGCGACCCTGGGTCTCTGGGTCGCTGGATTCAAAGACCCAGCGACCCAGGGTCTCTGGGTCGCTGGATTCAAAGACCCAGCGACCCTGGGTCTCTGGGTCGCATGATTCAAAGACCCAGCGACCCTGGGTCTCTGGGTCGCTGGATTCAAAGACCCAGCGACCCTGGGTCTCTGGGTCGCTGGATTCAAAGACCCAGCGACCCAGGGTCTCTGGGTCGCTGGATTCAAAGACCCAGCGACCCTGGGTCTCTGGGTCGCTGGATTCAAAGACCCAGCGACCCAGGGTCTCTGGGTCGCTGGATTCAAAGACCCAGCGACCCTGGGTCTCTGGGTCGCTGGATTCAAAGACCCAGCGACCCTGGGTCTCTGGGTCGCTTGATTCACAGACCCAGCGATGGGTCTCTGGGTCGCTGGATTCAAAGACCCAGCGACCCTGGGTCTCTGGGTCGCTGGATTCAAAGACCCAGCGACCCAGGGTCTCTGGGTCGCTGGATTCAAAGACCCAGCGACCCTGGGTCTCTGGGTCGCTGGATTCAAAGACCCAGCGACCCTGGGTCTCTGGGTCGCTTGATTCAAAGACCCAGCGACCCTGGGTCTCTGGGTCGCTTGATTCAAAGACCCAGCGACCCTGGGTCTCTGGGTCGCTGGATTCAAAGACCCAGCGACCCTGGGTCTCTGGGTCGCTGGATTCAAAGACCCAGCGACGAGGGTCTCTGGGTCGCTGGATTCAAAGACCCAGCGACCCTGGGTCTCTGGGTCGCTGGATTCAAAGACCCAGCGACCCTGGGTCTCTGGGTCGCTTGATTCAAAGACCCAGCGACCCAGGGTCTCTGGGTCGCTGGATTCAAAGACCCAGCGACCCTGGGTCTCTGGGTCGCTTGATTCAAAGACCCAGCGACCCTGGGTCTCTGGGTCGCTTGATTCAAAGACCCAGCGACCCTGGTCTCTGGGTCGCTGGATTCAAAGACCCAGCGACCCTGGGTCTCTGGGTCGCTTGATTCACAGACCCAGCGACCCAGGGTCTCTGGGTCGCTTGATTCAAAGACCCAGCGACCCTGGATCTCTGGGTCGCTGGATTCAAAGACCCAGCGACCCTGGGTCTCTGGGTCGCTGGATTCAAAGACCCAGCGACCCAGGGTCTCTGGGTCGCTGGATTCAAAGACCCAGCGACCATGGGTCTCTGGGTCGCTGGATTCAAAGACCCAGCGACCCTGGGTCTCTGGGTCGCTTGATTCAAAGACCCAGCGACCCAGGGTCTCTGGGTCGCTTGATTCACAGACCCAGCGACCCTGGGTCTCTGGGTCGCTGGATTCAAAGACCCAGCGACCCTGGGTCTCTGGGTCGCTGGATTCACAGACCCAGCGACCAGGGTCTCTGGGTCGCTGGATTCAAAGACCCAGCGACCCAGGGTCTCTGGGTCGCTGGATTCAAAGACCCAGCGACCCTGGGTCTCTGGGTCGCTTGATTCACAGACCCAGCGACCCTGGGTCTCTGGGTCGCTTGATTCAAAGACCCAGCGACCCAGGGTCTCTGGGTCGCTTGATTCAAAGACCCAGCGACCCTGGGTCTCTGGGTCGCTGGATTCAAAGACCCAGCGACCCTGGGTCTCTGGGTCGCTTGATTCAAAGACCCAGCGACCCTGGGTCTCTGGGTCGCTTGATTCACAGACCCAGCGACCCAGGGTCTCTGGGTCGCTGGATTCAAAGACCCAGCGACCCTGGGTCTCTGGGTCGCTGGATTCAAAGACCCAGCGACCCAGGGTCTCTGGGTCGCTTGATTCAAAGACCCAGCGACCCTGGGTCTCTGGGTCGCTTGATTCACAGACCCAGCGACCCAGGGTCTCTGGGTCGCTGGATTCAAAGACCCAGCGACCCTGGGTCTCTGGGTCGCTTGATTCAAAGACCCAGCGACCCTGGGTCTGGGTCGCTGGATTCAAAGACCCAGCGACCCAGGGTCTCTGGGTCGCTGGATTCAAAGACCCAGCGACCCTGGGTCTCTGGGTCGCATGATTCACAGACCCAGCGACCCTTGGTCTCTGGGTCGCTGGATTCAAAGACCCAGCGACCCTGTGTCTCTGGGTCGCTGGATTCAAAGACCCAGCGACCCTGGGTCTCTGGGTCGCTTGATTCAAAGACCCAGCGACCCTGGGTCTCTGGGTCGCTTGATTCACAGACCCAGCGACCCAGGGTCTCTGGGTCGCTGGATTCAAAGACCCAGCGACCCTGGGTCTCTGGGTCGCTTGATTCAAAGACGCAGCGACCAGCGACCCAGGGTCTCTGGGTCGCTGGATTCAAAGACCCAGCGACCCTGTGTCTCTGGGTCACTTGATTCACAGACCCAGCGACCCAGGGTCTCTGGGTCGCTGGATTCAAAGACCCAGCGACCCATGGTCTCTGGGTCGCTTGATTGAAAGACCCAGCGACCCTGGGTCTCGCTGGATTCAAAGACCCTGTGACCCAGGGTCTCTGGGTCGCTGGATTCAAAGACCCAGCGACCCTGGGTCTCTGGGTCGCTTGATTCACAGACCCAGCGACCCTTGGTCTCTGGGTCGCATGATTAAAAGACCCAGCGACCCTGGGTCTCTGGGGCACTGGATTCAAAGACCCAGCGACCCAGGGTCTCTGGGTCGCTGGATTCAAAGAGCCAGCGACCCTGGGTCTCTGGGTCGCTGGATTCTAAGACCCAGCGACCCAGGGTCTCTGGGTCGCTTGATTCAAAGACCCAGCGACCCAGGGTCTCTGGGTCGCATGATTAAAGACCCAGCGACCCTGGGTCTCTGGGGCACTGGATTCAAAGACCCAGCGACCGAGTGTCTCTGGGTCGCTGGATTCAAAGAGCCAGCGACCCTGGGTCTCTGGGTCGCTGGAATCTAAGACCCAGCGACCCAGGGTCTCTGGGTCGCTTGATTCAAAGACCCAGCGACCGAGGGTCTGACCCAACCCAGCGACCCTGGGTCTCTGGGTCGCTGGATTCAAAGACCCAGCGACCCTGGGTCTCTGGGTCACTGCATTTAAAGACCCAGCGACCCAGGGTCTCTGGGTAGCTGGATTCAAAGACCCAGCGACCCTGGGTCTCTGGGTAGCTTGATTCACAGACCAAGCGACCCAGGATCTCTGGGTCGCTTGATTCAAAGACTGAGCGACCCTGGGTCTCTGGGTCGCTGGATTCAAAGACCCAGCGACCCTGAGTCTCTGGGTCGCTGGATTCAAAGACCCAGCGACCCAGGGTCTCTGGGTCGCTGGATTCAAAGACCCAGCGACCCATGGTCTCTGGGTCGCTGGATTCAAAGACCCAGCGACCCTGGGTCTCTGGGTCGCTTGATTCACAGACCCAGCGACCCAGGGTCTCTGGGTCGCTTGATTCAAAGACCCAGCGACCCTGGGACTCTGGGTCGCTGGATTCAAAGACCCAGCGACCCTGGGTCTCTGGGTCGCTGGAATCTAAGACCCAGCGACCCAGGGTCTCTGGGTCGCTTGATTCAAAGACCCAGCGACCGAGGGTCTGACCCAACCCAGCGACCCTGGGTCTCTGGGTCGCTTGATTCAAAGACCCAGCGACCCTGGGTCTCTGGGTCACTGCATTCAAAGACCCAGCGACCCAGGGTCTCTGGGTAGCTGGATTCAAAGACCCAGCGACACCTGGGTCTCTGGGTAGCTTGATTCACAGACCAAGCGACCCAGGATCTCTGTGTCGCTTGATTCAAAGACTGAGCGACCCTGGGTCTCTGGGTCGCTGGATTCAAAGACCCAGCGACCCTGAGTCTCTGGGTCGCTTGATTCAAAGACCCAGCGACCCAGGGTCTCTGGGTCGCTGGATTCAAAGACCCAGCGACCCATGGTCTCTGGGTCGCTGGATTCAAAGACCCAGCGACCTGGGTCTCTGGGTCGCTTGATTCACAGACCGAGCGACCCAGGGTCTCTGGGTCGCTTGATTCAAAGACCCAGCGACCCTGGGACTCTGGGTCGCTGGATTCAAAGACCCAACGACCCTGGGTCTCTGGGTCGCTTGATTCACAGACCCAGCGACCCAGGGTCTCTGGGTCGCTGGATTCAAAGACCCAGCGACCCTGGGTCTCTGGGTCGCTTGATTCAAAGACCCAGCGACCCAGGGTCTCTAGGGTCTCTGGGTCGCTGGATTCATAGAGCCAGCGACCATGGGTCTCTGGGTCGCTGGATTCAATGACCCAGCGACGATGGGTCTCTGGGTCACTTGATTCAAAGTGCCAGCGACCATGGGTCTCTGGGTCGCTGGATTCAAAGACCCAGCGACGATGGGTCTCTGGGTCACTTGATTCAAAGTCCCAACGACCCAGGGTCTCTGGGTGGCTTGATTAAAAAACCCAGCGACCCTTGGTCTGGTCTCTGGATTAAAGAACCCAGCGACCCAGGGTCTCTGGGACGCTGGATTCAAAGATCCAGCCACCCATGGGTCGCTGGGTCGCTGGATTCAAAGACCCAGCGACCATGGGTCTCTGGGTCGCTGGATTCAAAGTCCCAGTGACCCTGGGTCTTTGGGTCAGTGGATTCAAAGACCCAGCGGCCATGGGTCTCTGGGTCGCGGGATTCAAAGACCCCAGCGACCCTGGGTCTCTGGGTCGCTGGATTCAAAGACCCAGCGACCCTGAGTCGCTTGGGTCGCTTGATTCACAGACCCAGCGATCCAAGCGACCCTGGGTCTCTGGGTCGCTTGATTCAAAGACCCAGCGACCATGGGTCCTCTGGGTCACTGGATTCAAAGACCCAGCGATCCTGGGTCTCTGGGTCGCTTGATTCACAGACCCAGCGACCCAGGGTCTCTGGGTCGCTTTATTCAAAGACCCAGCGACCCTGGGAATCTGGGTCGCTGGATTCAAAGACCCAGCGACCCTGGGTCTCTGTGTCGCTGGATTCAAAGACGCAGCGACCCTGGGTCTCTCGGTCGCTTGATTCAAAGACCCTGCGACCCTGGGTCTCTGGGTCGCTGGATTCAAAGAACCAGCGACCCTGGGTCTCTCGGTCGCTTGATTCAAAGACCCAGCGACCCTGGGTCTCTCGGTCGCTTGATTCAAAGACCCAGCGACCATGGGTCTCTGGGTCGCTGGATTCAAAGACCCAGCGACCCTTGGTCTCTGATTAAAGAACCCAGCGACCCTGGGTCTCTGGGTCACTGGATTCTAAGACCCAGCGACCCTGTGTCTCTGGGTCACTTGATTCACAGACCCAGGGACCCAGGGTCTCTGGGTCGCTTGATTCACAGACCCAGCGACCCATGGACTCTGGGTCGCTTGATTCAAAGACCCAGCGACCCTGGGTCGCTGGATTCAAAGACCCTGCGACCCCAGCGACCCTGGGTCTCTGGGTCGCTTGATTCACAGTCCCTGCGTCCCCTTGGTCTCTGGTTCGCATGATTTAAAGAACCCAGCGACCCTGGGTCTCTGGGGCACTGGGTTCAAAGACCCAGCGACCCGCGACCCTGGGTCTCTGGGTCGCTGGATTCTAAGACCCAGCGACCCTGGGTCTCTGGGTCGCTGGATTCAAAGACCCAGCGACCCTGGGTCTCTGGGTCGCTGGATTCACAGACTCAGCGACCTGGGTATATGGGTCTCTCGCAGTGTAACTCGCAGTCAGTAAGTCGCAGTATAACTCGCACTCAGGTCTCAGTATAACTCGCAGTGTAACTCGTAGTATAACTCGCAGTATAAGTCGCAGTATAACTCGCAGTCAAGTCTCAGTAGAAGTCGCAGTATAACGCGAAGAATAAATCGCAGTATGACTTGCAGTCAGGTCTCAGTATAACTCGCAGCTTAACTCGCAGTCAGGTCTCAATATAACTCGCATTATAACTCGCAGTCAGGTCTCCAGTATATAACTTGCATTATCAGAATCGCAGTATAACTCGCAGTATAACTCGAAGTCAAGCCTCAGTATAACTTGCATTATAATATACTCAACAAAATATGCAGCTTCTGATTGGTCAATGACGAATGCATAAATAGGTTATAGAGTGCAATACGGAATTGTGATAAACGGTTCTGGACAAGTAGAGACGTTTTTGCCCCTTAATGGCATTGAAATAAGCTTTCAAGTTAATGGTTAAATGTTTTCTAAAACTATAGTTACTGGAATTCTTTCAAAAGTTCCCGTTTGTTTTGCCTGCGCGTTCAAATAAAACATGTGAGCACTTTGGAAACCAGTGAAGCGTTTCATGTGCAGAGTAGCGGTGTTGGCCGCAGCAAAATTTTGTTGAGAATATTATAAACAAAAAATCGTATTAATTGCTCGTGCAATTAGTGATTTATGGTCACTCGTGATGTTTTGAAAGTTCTCAAATTGCACTCGCCTAACGGCTCGTGCAATTTTGAGAACTTTTCAAAACATCCCTCGTGCCCATAAATCACGAATTGCACTCGCGTTCATACGATTTTCCTATACTTATAACTCGCAGTCAAGTCTCAGTATAACTCGCAGTCAGGTTTCAGTATAACTCGCAGTCAGTTTTTCAGTATAACTCGCAGTCAGGTCTCAGTATAACTCGCAGTCAGGTTTCAGTATAGCTCGCAGTAAAAGTCGCAGTCAAGTCGCAGTATAACTTGCAGTATGACTATGAATTGAGACACTTGAGAATTTAGAAAACACTCGCCTGCGGCTCGTGTTTTCTAAATTTTTCTCGTGTTCTCAAATTCCCGTCGTGTTTTTTATGATAGTATAATACATGGTTTTTGGCTTCTTTATTTGCTAAGTAAAATTACATTTATAACAATACTCGCTAGCTAAACTACTGTAAAGACTTGATTAGCGCTTGTTGAGAAGTTGGGTAAGGTTATTTCAAATCATAACATCCAGTACATATTAAAACATCTCAATAAAAGTAGTTTTCCTGCTTAAAACCCCACAGCCAACTGTCTTAATAGACACCTGTATAAGACGGACACTTCGTGTTGGTCCCCGCCGTTTTTCAATCACGTTCCTGTATCTAAAATCTCTATAAATGTACACCTCTCTTAGACGGACACTTGGTGCCAGTCCCGATGGAGTCCGTCTTAAGTGAGAGTTTGACTGTACAGTCTTAAAGGAGCTATGTCACAATATTTTAAGTTATTTTTGTTTTAAGTGTTAAAATCACCTTCAAACTGGAGAAAGCATCAAAATAACAGTTTATTAAGGTAGAAAAACACCAAAGAGGCGATAATAAACCAAACAGGGACAAGGATGGTTGAGGATGGAGAAGATTAAGACGGATTGCGAATGGCAAAGTTGAACAAAATTGCCCAATTTTCAAGATGCGCCAACAGTGACGTAGCTCCTTTAAGAATAAAGAGGGTGGGTGCTTTCCGATGTCACTATTTTGAAATTTACTTCATGAAATAAACAAACTGCGTACACTGTGATTGGTTGATGGCGATTTACCATAACTTTATGGAAACAGAAAATTACTTTCAAGCCTTCATTTTATAAAATAAATAGAAACGTTATTTCACTCTCTCGTTTCCATAGAGTTATAAAAGAACTCTTCTCAAACTCATAATTAATAATTCATGAAGTTATAACAAAGTGACGAAGGTTTGTATTCATTTTTTTTATCCTCCTCGCCATTAGTGAGGCATAAGGCCGCAGGAGGTTCGGATACCTGGTCTTAACCCTTCCACTCCCAAGAGTGCCATGTTCAAACTGAGTAAAACATCTTTAATTTCATTTTGTAAAATTGTCAAAGACAAACAACACCACATGAAAGTACTGCTCAATGGCTTTCATTTGAATGGTCACACACTAGGGTTTCATCCACAGACTCAAAAGGTACAACCACATTTATTGACTCAAGGTTTGACTCTGGGAGTAAAAGGGTTAATTAGATATATCAAACACTCGAGAAGTGTTTCATTCGATTTCCAAACACCACGAATTTCGTCAAAAATTCTCCGCTTCTCTTCTTGGTGTTTGGAAATCGGATGAAGTTTGATATATTACTTCAAATCTTGTTGGATATTTCATTAATTCTACATGTGGTGTTGTGGTTTGTTGTGTAATTATTATCGCGATTACATACGAGTGGATTTTGTTTATTCAATGTTATGCATAATAAAACACTATGGTGTTTGAACAGCGCAAGCACTGTTGATACATTTTTTGCATTTTCCTTGCATTGTGTCAGAGGCGATTATACATCAAAAATTCAGCAGATAATCTGTGAACAGCGCAATCACTGCGACACATATTACGAGAAAATTGAAAAACTTGAGTAAATACGACTAATAATTTATTACCCTAAAATTTAGCTAATTTTAGTGTTGGGTAGCCTGCGGACAAGTCCGTCTGCGACGCAGGCTAAGTGTTATGCTCAATGTTGAGCTTCTAGCGACCTTATTCTCGCAGGATTTAATTGCTGGGCTCCAACATTGATAGGGGGAGAGGGGGGGGGGGGGGGGGGGGTGTAAAACAGTTTGTCTACGGTGTTAACTACGTTTAAGTCTAATCTCGCTCGGAAAAGGCTGTATTTTACAACCTTCCAACTAAATTATGTACTTCTGTCTTCGGTTGTAAGTTAGAATGGATTTATGGTGCAATGCCGGTTTAACGAACTCGGATATAACAAAATGTTTTGAAACCAAGCGAGTTCGTTAAACCAGAGTTGCGTGGATGAAGTTGATCTGGCGACATTAGAGACCCCCCAGGGAGGGAGGTGCTGGTCCTTTTGGCGGCATGGGAGTGAGGCCACGCTTGCTGAAGTACTCTTGTACTTGTTTGGGCACTTCTGCTAACACGTGTTTAGCGAGGAGTGCTGGAGATTGCTGTTGAAAAGGAATAGAAATGTTGTAAGTCATTTAATCCATTAAACAGTGCTTTGCAACTCGGAGACTTTAAAGGGGCAGTATCACGGGGATTTGATGTCATTTCAACCCCCCCCCCCCCCCCCAAAAAAAAAAAAAAAAAAAACCTAAAAATAATGGTCAAATTTTGTTATAAATTACTATCCTAGTGTACTAAAAAAACTGTCAATAAGTGTCTGGCCATCATAGTTGGACTGGGTCGGGATGGTTTGCAACTTGAAAAAAGTTAGGCTAACTTTTTTCAAGTTCTCGCATTTTCGTTTCCAAAATGCACTAGAAACAGACCATAATTTGTTCCTCTTTCAATAATTTGGTTGATTTCTTTTTCTTGGTGTTCTAGAATTATTTTGTAACTTAGAAAAAGCACAGTTTTGAGGTCAAAATCCCCATGATACTGCCCCTTTGGGAATAAACGTGAAAGAAAAGCCTCTGGCATCTACTGCCAGGTATTAAACATACTGTAACACAACACGGCGGCCTTCTTACCGTTTTGAATTCTCTAAAAGGCACAAACTGCACAATGTCTCTATCAGCGTAATGATGACCACATCGTAACCTGTAGATAAAGTGGAAAAAACGCAGTGCGTACATTTCAGTGCATACAGAAATATGTTGAACCAACTACAGAGCTAAGCCAATATACTAAACCATACGCTGGGTTCTTCTTTTTAATCACTCAGTTTTATACAAGAAAGAAAACCACTGGTATCCAAGTACCAACAGACTGCAAGCGGCACTTAATTTTCCTCAAGCGAGAAGCGAAAAAAAAGAGCTGGATGAATGGCCGCGCGAAAATTGGACGATGTTTGAGGGTAAAATGATACTTGTAGTCTTTGGTCGAAAAAACAAATTGAACACATAACGGCTATTTTTTGACAGTTACCTTACATAACATTTTCGCGACACGTATTAAAGTGTATCAGTCGCGACGTTTGCCAAAGTTTATTTAGTATGATAAGAGCATTGTATTTCAATATTTTGAAACTGCATTAAAGTAGTTCAAATGGTAGGTCGTGTCCATTTTATTGTTTTATTGCGACATATACCGGTATAAAGTAAATATTCTATACGAACGCTCGGATGAAATTGCGAACATTAAGTGACTACGATTTTAAAATTTCCGCAAAATCGCAAAATTAGAGTCGAGAAATATGGCCACTCCCAATTCGCGAAATTAACGTGTCGCGAGAATTTCATGTAATAAGGTAATCAATCGAGAAACTGTTCTATCATCAAACGATGTAAAACTCGTTGTAAGCTCACCTTCCTTCATCAGCATCAAGTTCGTTCATATCTTTGAAATCAGCTTGTCCCACTCCAACAATAATCACTGACATGGGCAGGCGAGAAGCTTTGATAATGGCCAGTTTGGTGTCCTCCATGTCCGACAAACACGCCATCGGTCAACAGCAAGCAGCACGTAATATTGCTGTTAAGATATAAACACAAGCTCAATAACAATAATACTTATGTCTTTCTCAAGCTCAAAGTAGTTATCATGCCAAGTTTGAAAGGAAATGGCTTTGAATGGCTGTCTCAAACCCCCCCCCCCCCCTCCCGGGAGGGGGGGGGGGGGGGGGTACTCAACAAAGTTTCATACGGGAGGCTCCGCCCCGAGGTCCTAACCCTTACCCTTTTATATACCATTTTTTGACAGAAAAGGTAACCCTTTCATATACCTTCCATAGAAAATGGTACCCCTTTCATATACCTTCCATAGAAATTATGAAAATGGTACCCCTTTCACATACAGCTGTACCTACAACCGAAACACTGCATCCCTAACCCCTTAAAATACTTACTAGATGAATCAGCCGTTAGGTAAATGTACATCTGTTCGAGATATTTTGAAAGGCCCTTTTAAACACCTAAATGACAGTTTTCCCTGCCCTTTTCTAGACTCAACTCGTGAAATCCCTACCCTTTTATGTGCCTGAAAAGGTACATGTACCCCTTTCGGGTGGAGCCTCCCCGTATAGTCCATTATAGGGAGTACCCCACACAGTGTGCCATGCAAAGCCGAAATCTGTAAATTAGACCATTTTTAAAATAAAATATGTCATTCTGTTTCAATATTCAACACGCTTCTGTCACATTTACCCAGTTAGTAGATGGGACAGTCACTATCGATTTATCTGATCGTTGAATTTACCAAGCTAAATTATTTTTTTCGATAATTATATGCTTATAAACAAGGAGTCAAAATAACGATGACACAATCTCGTTCCCAGGGTCTCTCTTCCCCTGACCCTTTGGGGTGGGAAGAAGAGAGACCCTGGAACGAGGTTGACACAGACAGAGATGTTGTAAGGAGATATTTGATGTTGATCACTTCACTGTACATACCGATGCTGCATTTTCCTTGGCTGCCTGCTCAGCAAATCTGATCACGTGATTGATGATTGGTGAAACGTTGGTTGGACCATAAAGTTGTACTTGGCGAATGCAATTCTGATAAGCGGCAACGATTTCAGGGATACCTGCACAAGTAAAAAGGTTTGCTATATATGAGTTAACTGCATGCATAAATCAACCAAAACTGTTTTTATGCAGCTATTGGTAATGACTCAGCTTCAGGAGGGGAAGGGGGTTTTGTTAAAATAGGAAGGGTTCTAAAATAGAGCCGGGAGGGGGAGGGGTACATGTAAATACATGTAGTAACTTACCTTGACAATATGGATTGGTTGCGTTGAAGTTCAAGGGAAACTCGTGCGAAACCTAAAAACAAAAACAAAAAGAACAAAATTCATATTTCAAAGAATTTCAAGTACAATAATTTATTTACAGTGACCCAATATACTGTGAATTTATCATACAAAGAATTCTATCACCATGTACCTGATTGTTTGGAGGAATTCTTGCTCCAAATCCTAATGCTGGAAAAAATTTGTCACTACAAAATCAAAAACAAAACAAAAATCAAATGAGATATAAAGATGAGAAACAAAATTCTCAAACATTGTTTGGTTTCCTGTGATCTACATTTTGTTGTAATCAATATGTTTTTTAGGTTTTCAAGTTCTTCTATATTGTAATCCATTGCCCTCCTCACCATCGTCACTGCCTTATGGATTCCTATCACATATCAAGTACTGTCCTACATTGTACAAAATTGGTTTCGAACTTCTCAAAGTTATGTTAAAATTAGCGGTATTAATTTAGCGATAGCGTGAAACAACAGGCAAAAAAACCCACATGCTCTAGCAGCCTGAAAGTGTAGCTGAACATCGTGAGCAGTATACAGCTGTTTCGAGAAAGGTTGTCGGAAAAAAGCGCACGCGACAATCCTGAAAGGTATTATCCCAGATTACCTTTCGGGACTGTAGCGTGCGCTTTTTTCTGACAACGTTTCTCGAAACAGCTGTATACAGTAGAATCCCGATATCTCGAACCCTCGATTTCTCAAAAAACCCGATAACTCGAACCAAAAGTCGTTTCCCTTGGATTCGTTTCACTGTAATTTTACCCCAGATATTTCAAACTCCCGATTTCTCAAACCAATTTTTGTTGGAGGTTTGAGAAATCAGGATTCCACTGAAATACTACTAATAGCCGACATAAAATTGAGCAGGCCTTACGAATCATAGTCCTGGCAAACTTCTCCTACAGCCACCAATGCCTTGACATACTCATTGGGTTCATAAGGATTCAAAAAATGCAATGACTGCGGGTGATTTGGATCACCGTTGGATGCTGTGAAGTCTATACCAAACCTGTACAGACCCAGAAGACAATAACATTATTAACTTCTTACCTTTAATATGTTAAAAGCACAATATCTGCACAATGGCTGTGCTGGTAGGGTTGGATGTGGAGAATGGAATAGTAAGAAAACAAACTCTAACTCCACTGTTACAAGGAGGGGGTGGAGAACCCAAAAATCCCCCCACCCCACCGAAGCTGAAGTATATAATTTATACAAACTACAAAATTCACTGTCTTACTTACCGTGAAGTTAACTTGACATCCACTCATTATGTAATCCAAGAATGTGTGAACTTTGGTTATCTAAGGGAAAAGGAAATTTGTTTAATATTTGGCATCCATACAAAATGCCAAACTGTAATAAAATAAAATGCAAATGTGGTGTAGAAAACGAGGTGCCCTTATTAAAAAAACTTCAATGCTGTTTGAAATTCAAGACAGTATACACATGTACATTGTACGTTCACATATGTACTGATCAGATGCCATACATACATGTATTTGGAACAGCCATTAGTAACACCAGACAAGAAAAAATATATAGCGCCATAGACATGCACAATGTGTGCTAAGTGCTACAGCTAACAAGTGCATAGATCTTTCATCTACATAGATCTATATAGTGTCTTGCATGCATTGCCTACACTGCATCATGCCAGATAAATATTGCGGGCACTGGGCTCAGTTAATCTTTGACGTGTGATTTCAACCAATAGTTTTGACAGATGTGCAAGTGACATGTACTATCAAGCCTAACAGACCTTTCTAGAATTGCACGGCCCATTCATGTTTGTACCAGTAATATCATATACATACATTGCATTGAACGACGTACAGGACTCCTGAGTTCACGTATCCTTTCTTCTTTTGTTTTTCTTGGGATTCACCATGTCAAGTCCTTTCTGAAATACAAATTATTCCACAAGGTAATCAGAATAGGACATCTTAAGACCTCTACAGAAAGTGTTGATAATCACTAAGTTACATACTGTATATATATTGACGGGTTAATTAATTGATTAATTAATGGATCAGCAATCAGCAAGAACCTTCAACAGACATGTATACTTAAAAATTTATAACAGTTTTTTTCCCAAGCTCAAAACACAATTTTGGTGTCAGAATTTCTTAAGTGTGACAGTTCAATTTGCCAGAATCACATTAATCAGGCTTTTTGACGATTTGAGACCAAAATTTTGAGCGAAAGTTTGATGTTGTTTCAGAAGTTTGTTTTATGAAAAGGTGGCTGTCTTGCATATATACATGTATGAGTATATAATAATATTCATGTCAACAAGTGAAGATCCAAATCTGGAATTTTCCCTCCATATCGGAGCTGAGATTTATGTCCCACTCTTGTTTTATTAGTCATCGTCGTCGTCGTCGTCATCATTGTCGTCGGTCCTGTGGAGCATAAGGCCTCAATGTCTACAGCACATGTACATAATGCAACACAGTCACCTTACCCCAGTTTGTTTTGTCTCTAACAATTGTCGAAGAGTAGTGCTGTTTGACCCAATAAAGTCATGACTGCCATCATCGTCATAATCAAAGCAGTCGATCTACCACAGTCATGCAAACACAAAAACGACCAAAAAACACATCAGTATGACGTAAGATTACATACCCCGGATTCTTTAGTACCAATCAGATCTCGAAGAGTTACATCCACACAACCAATCAAATCATTATTGTCATCTTGGTCCCAGTCGTAACAGCCGATCTGGCAATGTCATAAAATTAAATAATTAATAGTAAGCGTTTACTGTTGCAGTGTATCATACATGGTTGCCAGCAATGAAAAAAAAACTTAAAATTTTCTGAAATTTCACTGACCAGAAAACAATTTTCACTGAGCATATTAGGCCAACTAAAATAACCTCACCCTTATGGTTGCATCATAGTCTCCACTGCAGAGAGTTTGAAGTGAAATGCTAAATGATTTCCAGGATGGATTGAGATTATTTTTAATAACCTATTTGCAAGAAAATCAGAAGAAGAAAAAAATTATGATTAATATTAAAATGGCTTTCATCAATTTGTATCATGTTTATACCCCCTATAACCCCCACCCCCACCCCCACCCCCACCCCCCCCCCCCCTCACCCCTAAATAAAAACCACTTTAGGTCAGGAAAAGTACAACCTACACTGTAGTCAATGTCTTTACATGTACATACATGTACACGTATATGCACCTTGAAAAACAACCAAAACCAAAAGCTGTAATTTTGTTTTGAGTTTAACAATGTATACCTGCCAACTTTTCTTACATTGTAAGTCGACTGTGTGTGATTTTCGTACCATATTACCCGAATTTCCGAAAAATTTCCGACGACTTCCGAACATTGCTGAAGATGTTCCGACGACTTCCGAACATTGCCGAAGATTTTCCGACGACTTCCGAACATTGCGGAAGATTCCCGAAGATGTTCCGATGATTTCCGAAGGCTGCCGAATGTCGCGGTGCGAAGCTAAAAATCTCGGCGCCATCTTGCCAAGATCACGCTTATCTCAAACGTGACATTTAGCGCCATTCATTGGACTATTTTGGGTGGAAATTGAATCCAATTTTTCACGTTAATGGTTAATGAACAAGTAGTCCGGAATTGTGAGTCAGGCGTGTGAAATTGTCATGTATGCGTGTGATCGATGTTTTCGATCCGGAGGCGTGTGACACATGCATAACGCGTGTGAGTTGGCAGGTATAACAATGTAATGTCAACATGACTGATGTACATGTAGTAGGTGACATAAATTATACTGTGTACATAATTAACAAATGATAATATCTTACATGTATATACATGTTAGTATGTCACTCAGCAGTCATGTTAAAACATTGCAGCTATATAATGTCATTGTCTCACTCGTCCTTACCTCAGTTCGATGAACAAGCAAAGTTCCGCCATCACTTTTCACTTTTGACAGTTGCAGAAAAGGATCTGACTTGCCCAGAAAGTCCTATGCACAGAGTGATTTATAAACAAATAAAAATTGTATTGGCTTTTCAATACTTTATTTCTACATATTACTGTCATCAATGTGTTCATGCCCGGGCCCTCCCCTAAATCTGCCACTGGGGTGGGAGGGAGGAGTAATCTGTGATGGACTAGCATCCCATCCAGGGGATCAGGAGACTATTAAGTGCTTCACGCTACTGAAACTTGGATAGCCTCCAGTGGTGTGGGCCACTCTGGCCTGGATGCAGACTTGACCTGTTTACAATGCAGGTACAGGCTACACATACACTGTACATAGTATTTAGCTACACATATATGTACTACATGTATGATAATTGATTTCTATTATATAAGTGCTGACAGTACTTTTTTATCCAAGTTTGTTGCTCTGAATGTCAACTGAACTATTTCATTTCCTCCTTTTAATTCTTCTGCATATACCTGCAAGCAAGAAACATTGAATAATAATTATTAATAACAAAACCTGCATCGCATATTGATTTCTCAGATTTGTTATTGTAAGCCAATATCTGGAAAATTATACATTCAATTGATGTTGCAAAAGCCTTCATTTTACAAAATTCATCTATTATTCTCTTTTTTTTCAAACTGACAAAAGTCAATAATAATTATCAAAAACAGACGGCATAAAAATTAATTACATAATCGTGTAATACTCACTGTTATGGTTCCAACTTGCCTTCCTTTTATCTGCAATGTCTTTGCAAAGGATTTCTTTGATACTATCTGCAAATAATCATATAAAAAAATGATTGGAAAGTAGTGACCAAGTGACATGTATTGTGACAATCGAGAATGCATGTCTCTTCCACCACTCCCTTCCATATTAAGGAGGTGTGGCTGTAAAGTGGGTTCGACAGTGCATACATACATACATACATTTTATTGGACACTCCCCATAGGGCTTTTCAGGCCAATTTACAAATAATGATAGTTAAGAATATATACATGTTTACAAAGGTTTGAAAAGTACTAATTAAAACTAATAATGCTAAACTAAACTAATGCTAGACTAAACTAATAATGCTAAATTAATATAAGAAACTATTTGATCTCATCTTTCTGCCAACGTTCCAGTAATGATCTCTTGAGAGAGTTTTTGAAAACTTTGACGGACTTTTTGTCTTTGAACTCGGCTGGAAGAGCGTTCCATAACTTTGTACCTCTGTATGAAAAACACTGTTGTGCAGTAGCAGTTCTGCAATTAGGGATCTGAAGATCGTTACAATTACGTGTATTTCTTCCATGGACGTCAGAACGATTTATAAACATAGATGACAAATAGTTAGGTGCTAATGAATTCATGCACTTAAACATCAGTGTGGCGTCCCGTAAAATTAATACAAAGCATCCGAAATAGGTAATAGTTCAAGTTGTTTTAGTGTAGGTGTACAAAGTACATGTGTACATTGTATTTCAAGTTTGATACTGAAAGGAGTAACATTTTGTTGAGCCTATACAATAAATAATAATAATAATTATAATTATAAATATAATTATAATAATTATTACCTGTCCCAGATTGCACTCCATGTCACCAAGAAAATCATCATCTCCCAGCGAGCTCGTCTCATTATCAACATCGTAAACTGAAAATTTCAATTTCTGTACCATCTCAAAATAGTAATCGATCGTAATTCCTTTGGCGAAGTCTGGGTTGAGGTTATTCTGGATTTTTTCTGTCCTAGCATGCTGGAAGGGAAAAAGCAAGACTTGAGTATCAGTTATTGATCACTAATGGCTACATGTAGAGGAACTCTCAAGACTCGTGTGGACCTAATAAAGGAGCATCCTATACCTGCCAACTCACACGCATTATGCGTGTGTCACACGCCTCCGGATCGAAAACATCGATCACACGCATACATGACAATTTCACACGCCTGACTCACAATTCCGGACTACTTGTTCATTAACCATTAACGTGAAAAATTGGATTCAATTTCCACCCAAAATAGTCCAATGCACGGCGCTAAATGTTACGTTTGAGATAAGCGTGATCTTGGCAAGATGGCGCCGAGATTTTTAGCTTCGCACCGCAACATTCGGCAGCCTTCAGAAATCATCGGAACATCTTCGGGAATCTTCGGCAATGTTCGGAAGTCGTCGGAAAATCTTCGGCAATGTTCAGAAGGTCGTCGGAACATCTTCGGCAATGATCGGAAGTCGTCGGAAATTTTTCGGAAATTCGGGTAATATGGTACGAAAATCACACGCAGTCGACTTAGGAAAAGTTGGCAGGTATAGCATCCTCACAGATAATCTTGAACATTTGAACTTGTATATATAAAAGTGAGAGATATGTTAAGCTGGCTTTTAATGAGAGCAAGAGTTGATGAGAACTCAGTCACAAGATCTATCGATCAAATTATTGCTCTCATCTGACTGCCATTTACCGGCAGGATATTTTGCAGGTTGCAGGTGACTCAACTGCTAACCCAAACCCCAACAATTAGGCTAACCAACTAGGCTAACCTTCAGTTAGAATTAGGCTAACCTTCAGTTAGTATTAGGCTAACCTTCAGTTGGGCTAATTTAAGCTAACCGGGGCTAACCGTGACGCC
Source organism: Desmophyllum pertusum (assembly GCA_029204205.1). Classification (NCBI taxonomy): domain Eukaryota; kingdom Metazoa; phylum Cnidaria; class Anthozoa; order Scleractinia; family Caryophylliidae; genus Desmophyllum; species Desmophyllum pertusum. The sequence goes on from MU826857.1 coordinate 468,782, forward strand.
ATTCTCTTCGATCCTAACCATGTGTGTAATGTTTTCTAAAAGTAGTCTCAACCTGCAACCTGCAACCTGCAAAATATACCTGCCCGCCATTTACTCTCAAGAACCCTTGTGCATTTTTATCCAAATTATTTTAAACTGTTCAAAATTAATATTATTGAGGTCGACAAGAGTTTGCGCTTATTTGACAGGCAGATAATGTCAGTAAGAGCTGATTAAACTGCGGTGAAAATTCTCATCCTTCAACCCCTACATTTTGTATTCACTCTTCTTTGATCCTGGCTTTAACAACCACAAAAAAAATGACTAAATCTACTTAGTGCTAGGCTGAGCAGTGTGGTTGTCTTAGCAAGTGATGTACATGGCATAATTTTATATTGTAGTTTAAATTTCAATGTGTTTTTTGTTGGAATTTTTTCAAACCAGTTTGATTTTTATTTTCCTTTATCTGAAACAATGGAAAATAGAAATCAAACTGATCAAATATAAATTTTCAAATACCACAAAAAACAAATGCTGGGGGTGTTTTTATTTAACTCATAAACTTATATAAGAAATGAATAAATAAGCTTAATATTACAAACATCACAAGTGTTTGTTATTATTCGATTTTAATGCCCCCAGCCGTTCTGCAAGGGACTTATTGCATTTCTAATTGTTATAAGCTTATGTTCTTCGAGAGTATAGCTGTTCTTCGTCCTAGTATAGCGTAAGCTGTTTATTAGGAGTACTTCTTAAAGCATTAAAGACTCAGTGATCGATACACGACCTGGAGTGGTTCTCTGACTTAAATCATGCCTAACTTCATTACTGAATTCAACTGCAGTGCTTGTCTTCTAGTTAGCATACAACCTACCTCGACCCATTTTCCGTGTGTATCTTGGATATATATTGAACATAAGGGATCTGATTTTGAAGTAGTGTCTTTATCGAGCAGGCCTCGACATGAGATATGCAACTCGACCTTCGTTACACAATCCGCCATTACAAGTTTTGACTGCGATCGACCAGCGAATCAAACAAGTTGATTGTTTGTCAAAATACTTTGACGATAGTGCTTCACGTAAGACACTTGGAATATGATAATTTCGAAGCGTGACAATCGCCAAGAACTCGACAGATGCAGTAGAAATTGACACGGATGAAGCTCGCAGTCGTTTACAAAATCCACTCCCCGGGATTCGTTTGCTGGAGACTCGGTCCTAGTTCAGCGAAATGCCTTCTGGGGAGGGGCGGAAGGGCGAGGAAAGGGCTAGGCCCGAAACGTTTTGTGACTATTCACTATATGACACTCTATTTTTAGTCTTTTTTTACGTTTTATTGGTTATTTTGAATTGAAGTATAAGTACTAAGTTAAGTGGGGATTTTGTAGCCTGAGTGTCAGGCCTTCCTTAGTGGAGGGGGGAGAGTAGCTCTCCCTCCCGTCCGCCCGCTATCTCCCTCCCCCCGAAAAGCCTGATACTCGGCCAGGTTTTCGGCCAAAACGTGCTGTTTTCGTTTTCCCAAAAAAATTTGGCCTGAAATAGAGACGAATGTTTCATATTTCCATTTTTTTTTTTTTCATTTTCACCCAAAATCGACAACTGAAATTTTTATATAAACTTACAGAACAAAATATGCGCTGTTTTCTATTCGCTTTCGTTTTCAAAAAAAAAATAATAATATTAATAATAATAATAATGAGTTTTTGGTCTGTTATCTTTCGTTTGGCCTGAAATAGATGAAAGACGAATGTTTCAAATTTCATTTTGTTTTCATTTTCCTCCCAAATCGACAACTGAAATTTTTATATAAACTTACAGACCGATTCAATTGACAACGAGACTCGCTTCTGTACTAGTATTCCTATATAATGCTCAGTACTTTTATGTCAGCTTTTATTTCTTCTTACTATTTTTTGAAATATTAATGAAAGACACGAACGAAATAGGCCAATTCCGATATAGTCTGAAGTGTCAGCCGTCTCCTCGCTCTAGCCCCGCGAGGAGACGGTTGACACTTCAGACTAATTCCGATATATTAAAATTCTAACTTGACTCCGAGGCTTAGGGAATAAATAAAAGAAATCACATCGAGGTCGAGGGATGAATAAATAATTTATTTTGTTTTATTCCCCTAAGCCTCGGAGCGAAGTTAGAATTTTAATATATCGAAATTTCAACCTTCTGACAAAAAAAATGACAAATGCCCGACAAATGCCCGGGGGGGGGGGGGGGGGGGGATGAGCGGGCTTGGCAATGGACGGATCCATTATCATATTCCAAGTGTCTTACGTGAAGCACGTTCGTCAAAGTCACACCCAAGGAAAGGTAGATAAATTTAATAGTGATGAGCTTCGAATGATATTACTTATTAATTAGTCAAACATGATAGTCAAAAATATGTCGTATTTATTTTATTTATTTACAAGCATTGGAAATAAAACTCTTGTCAAATAAAGCTTATTTACAATCCCAGCCAATAATATATAATAATAAAGTAAATAACGTATGTTAACTCTAATTATAGTTGAACACAGATGAATGCGAGCCGTACAAGCTTTCTGACGATCTCGCTCAAATTCAATCTCGTATTTGCATCAATACAGCTGAATACAGCAATGGCTCGTTTTCTTAAATAGTACCAAATGTCGTAAATTTACAGTGTATACTAGTTTTATTAACCACTACGACTACAAAATTGCGACCATACTGTTACAGGGCGGCCTTTTGATGTTTTGAAGCTACCAAACCCGTATTAACATTTTACCGGAATTTCACTGACGTACTTGAATTCAACTACTGAAAATGGTACGCACTAGATTTCTAAAACTGTTCACAGTTACTTAAAGAAAGCTTCGGGTACAGGTTTTTTTTTATATTTAACTCATGTACACAGCCCCAAAATTGGGTAGTCATAGGATGATTAACCAAAAAAAAACATTCAATTACGTGAGGTAGCAATACAGTCAAACCACCATTAAGGCGGTCACCCTCGTGAAATAGCCAACTGACCGCTTAATTGAGGTGTTCTAAAATTTTCAATTTAGAATTTAATGTTAAAATTTACCCACACAAGCCTATTAGTCCAAACAATAGCATTCTTATGCTGATTACATATAATTATAATATGTTGTGCTTGATGAGCTCTTAAAAGAAACTGGACGTGGTCCGCTTATAGTCGTGTGAAAATATCGCATTGTAATCTAACTAGGAGGAGACCGTTTAATAGAGGTGAAATACAATAAAATTAGCCAATTGGGAAGTCTAAAACAGTGACCGCGTCCGCTTAATAGAGGTGACCGCTTAATAGAGGTCAAGTTTACAGTAAGTATGGGGAGAGATTTCTGGAAATTTGATAATTGATCGCTTAACAGAGGGCCGCTTAATGGAGGCTTGACTTGACTTGATATTCAGTGTAACATAATTCTAGTCGTGTACGTGTTGTCTTGAACGCGAAGATAAAAAACAACTGACATATATTATATAATATTTAGTATAACATATTTTAGAATAATATATAATGAATGCAATCACTTTGCATCTGTACAAAATACAGGTAATATACTTCTCAATTGTTCTACTGACTTATATCAGCAGATTTAATTTATCTCTATAATTATAAGAAGTGTATCGTTTGGTGTAACGTCACTTCTTTCACTTTGTATTTACAAATATTCACCTATATCGCAATTTAAACAGACAAGTAGTGGTTTTCCATTAACTGTCGAAAGTAATTAATCCAATTATGTGTTTGCTTTGAGTTTGCATTTCCTGAGCTCTAATTGGTTCAAAAGTCTCGTGCCACGTGTTCTAACAATCAGAAAAAACATGTTAATTCAACCAATCAAAGCTGAACATGACTTCGTTTACGTCCGTTTTCCCGCGCTTAGCGCCGATTGCACGTGCTTGCTCTGATTGGTTAATTACGTTATTTGTGTTTGGGTTTGTAGTGATTTGCTGGAGTGATAATTTTTTTTTTACAACAGTTCTTTTTTTTCCATGCGTTATTTCAGGCTCCTGGTTATTTGCATTTGTTGTATCTGGCCAAGATTTGGATTTGATTTTGCGACAATCATTAGAAATCCACTCTAACATAAAATAATAAATTAGGCCTTGATGATTCCCATTTAAGTAGCCGACAAAACAGGCGGTTTAAGCGCAGTTTTTCTTTTTCTTTTTCTTTTTTTCATTATGCAAAACTAACAGTAAACTAACTTATTGAAAGGCCCAATGGGAAGGGCGTGAACAGGCCACGAAATCCCATGCGAGGCGCCCATTAGTCCATTTCCGAGTTGCCTTTGCCTCTGTTTCAAAACAAGTCCTGGTGCGTCAGCCTTTCAGATGGAAATGAGTTTTACCCTCACATTTATTGTCTTGCAAATCAAACTCATTTCCACAACAAAGGTTGTGCACCAGGACTCGTTTTGAAACAGAAGCAACTCGCGATCGGAAATGGCCTATGGAAATTTCGGTAGAACACGCGCTCGTCCCTTGCATTAACCGCCTGTGTTGTTTGCAGGCTGTGTGTTGTAGGCAGGCTGCCTTGTTGTTACTTGAATGTCACGTTATTCATATTCAGATTCAGAGTCTGCTGCGCCCTCTTCAGTTGGCAGGTGGGAATAGGAGTAATTTGGGCGATTAATATCATCCACTGCTAGTACATGGAACTCTGTGCTGTTGAACAAAAAAAAAATGCAGCGTGAAACCACGGCGATGTTACACGAGACGATTTTTAAGCCATGTTTAATACACGCAAAATACACGCGATCCTTTTTATCCTCGCCGCTGACCGAAAACGCACAGGCTCTGTGAACGAGATTGACAAGCAGTAGGGTATGGAGCTTGCGCAAAACGGGTTTTGATTTCTAGTGATGACAAGGGACCTAGTTATAAAGATAAAAGAGAGAAAGTGCTCACCTTCTAAAGAAATCTTTCAGAAAAGTCCAGTACACCATAGGGCCAAACACAGTGTAATACACAAACATTGTAAAATCTAAAAGACTGTAATAAAAAGAGGTATAAAGCTGTTAGATTTATTAATTTATTATCGTAAGTATATAATGCTCTTACTTACCACAAACTCTGTGCTATACTGTCATACAACAAAAGACTCGCGCAACCCTGCAGCATGTTGACAACACACATCACTGCACAGTACACGTAAAATGACTTCCTCGCTGAAAAGACAAAATATATAGAGGATATTACACGGCGGCGCGAAGATATGAATTTTATTTTCGAGTGGTAAAATATTGTTTTTAACACGAGAAAATAAAATTCATATCTTCAAGCCACCGTGTAATGTTCTTTTTATTATATAGACAAACGACAAAAGCACAAACTTTACCGCGAACTCTGCAGCTCGGTGGCTGGACTTTCCGAATTTCTCTCCTTTCGTCTTCACTTGCGAGGAACTCCTTGAATAATTTTTAAGTCATATGAAGTTTTCTTCTTCGTGTTAACATTTTCCTACTCCTCTGTGAACGATTTCATGTCGGCTTCAGTGAATTTCACGAATCTATCGCTCGCCATTTTCAATCGGAGTTTGGCAGCTTTTCACAAAAAACCATGCAAAAGTGAGAAATGACGTCATCGATATCCTCACTAGTGAGGATATGGAAAATACGCCACTCGGATCCCGGATGTAGTTTCGTATGAATTTTACGAGTGGTCTATTTTCCAGTAAAACACTCGTGTCTATATAATAAAGTTAAATATCTCATCTTCCTATTTAACCCATTTTCCTTCCTTCTCTCTATTTTTCTCAGCCGTTTCTCCCTCCTCTCTAATAAAGCCTGGTTTCACTAGCGACGCAAGCACAAACCAGGCCATTTCTTCGGTCGACTACGGAAGGTTGACGTGCACATTCCATTCCAATACGGACTACGGTAAGCGCGTACTTTGAACTTGTCAAGAATATAGTCGAAATATCTTCGGGTCTTCCTCGGTCTTAATCCGAGATCTTCGATAATCTTCGGTAGTGTTAGCCGACGACAATTTCGGAATGCTTGTTATTACATTTGTATTCATTTTGCAAAGTCATTATACATGTACAACTACAAATCACTGAGAACAGCTTACCAGGTATAATACAGCATTCTCTTAACTTTGTATATGGCAAGATGACAATGGTGAAGTAAACCTTCAGGAAAAAAAAATCGACAAATTACAACTTTTCACCGTCTTCGGGATTTTCATTTTCTCGCATAATTGGGCGCAAGTTCCCATGGGATAGAATTCCAATCCCCCAAAGAAACAACTGCGCACGGCCGCGCCCAATTTTATTCAAGATGGCGACCGGAAACGAACTCAGGTAATTAAAGGATAGGTAAACTATAAGGGTTCCCTGTGAGTTATCCTGCCACAAAGGAACAGAAGATGGTTATTTTCAGAATAAAGTATTTTCCTTATACTATTTTTTATCACATTTCGTACTGACCATGCAGTGCACTGCAGTGCCTTTGGTAAGAAAATTGATGCTAACCGCTCTACAGTCTATATAGGGTAGTATACCTGCCAACTCACACGCATTGTGCGTGTGTCACACGCCTGCGGATCGAAAACATCGATCACACGAATACAGGACAATTTCACACGCCTGACTCACAATTCCGGACTACTTGTTCATTAACCATTAACGTGAACAATTGGATTCAATTTCCACCCAAAATAGTCCAATGAACGGCGCTAAATGTCGCGTTTCAGATAAGTGTATCTTGGCAAGATCGCGCGAAGATTTTGAGCTTTGCAACGCGACATTCGGCAGCCTTCGGAAAACATCGGAACATCTTCGGGAATCTTCGGCAATGTTCGGAAGTCGTCGGAACATCTTCGGCAATGTTCGGAAGTTGTCGGAAATTTTTCGGAAATTTGGATAATATGGATACGAAAATCACACGCATTCAACTTAGGAAAAGTTGGCAGGTATAGGGTAGGGGTCCTGACTGTTACCCAAACACCAATATTTGGGATAGATATATATGCTGGAGTCTTTTTATTGTAATAAAATAATAAGAGGAGGGCCGTTGGGAGTGGCACTACATTTTTCAAAGAGGGGGTTGCCCATGCAGCAGTACCAGCTGTTTCAGTTAGAAAAAAAAATTGGTCCATACATATGGGCCAGTTGTTTTCCCTATGGGCATGGGGGCATGGTGTGACTTACCATAGCCAAAAACAGCGAGGTAGAAGACATAAACAGCAATCCTCCGTGTCCATATAAATCATACTTTCTTTGCCAAAAATCCGGCCATTTATTCCAGGACATCTGACAAACTCTAGGGTGGCCTGAAGAAAAGATAATTGCATTATTCATTTGATTTTGTAAAGAAAATTTAGATCTTGATTGATCACAATCTGGAATTACAGGAGTAACTCAGACAGGTCATAAACGAAGATGACGACACTGACAATTATAATGACTGACGATGATGGTGATACAAAAATTAATAATGTTGATGATGATGACGATGATGATGATGATGAAGAAGATCCCAACAATCGACAAACCTGTGCTGATGAATATGCGATAGCACATATTGTTGTTACACACAAGACCCGGCGAACACCTTTCCTCCCATCCCGCATGTTGCCTGAAATCAAAATAGAAATTTAATTAAGTTATGTGAGAGATGTTATTAACCTGCCAAAGCAGCAAATCTATTTAGGCACAAAAACGATAGTCTAAAATTAAAACAGTCTAAAAAAACAGGGGGGTGGGGGGGGGGGGGGGGGGGGTGGGGGGGGGGTAGAAGGGCCCAGGACCCTAATGTAACCTGTAAGGTTCTGTAAAAGAGATCTGGCTTTGCTCGGACTGGTAGACATGTTATATAAGAGGTTAACTGCAAGATCTGAGTGTGAACATTTCATACCTGCCCAAACTCCAAATATTATAACGCTCAATTCCACGGCTAACAAGAAGCAACTCAAAACAAGCCACAAAATCTGAAAAACAAAATTAGATTAATAATGTCATATTTATTTTTAAAAAATTAACCCCAATTAGCCCTTTTATGAAGTGAGTCTCTCCTTTAAAACCCCCATTTTTAATGATCCCATTGGACTGAAACTCAAGATGGTAAACATGACTCCATCAGTCGAGCAAAACAGTTGGACCATTTAGAGATACATGTACAACATGTCAGTTACGATGTCTCTTACATCTATTTTATAAGCAAAATTAGACGTTGAAAATGGATAGGGCACATGTCGAGAAAAGAGAACACCCAATAAGTGCGTCAAGCCCTGGAATGGAATCTACAATGCAGAAGGAAGCAAGGCTGACCCAAGAACACCTGGCGTTTTAGTGGCTTGCAGAGCTGAGAGACCTTGACAAGGTTAACATGTCTTGGTGCGAGGCATAAAGGGGAAAGAACAGACTTTAAGATGGCAAACTACAATGGATACCCTATGCCCCCTTGGGGATCCGGACGCAGAGTATTAAGTACCGGTAAGTAAAATACTTAGCAGAAAAAACACACACAATAAAAGTAATGTAAGAGCTGAATTAAAACTCAAATTCAGACCTTGGTTGGTAGAGAGTCCTTGTGATGTTGTTTTAAGATGGATGTCAAAAGCATGGAGACAAAACATCTTATTATTCCAACGATACAAACAAGGAATACCTAAAGAAACAAGCAAAACAACATTTGAGATTAAGTTGAAATTCATAGCTTTTCTATGGCTGTCGAGGGACTGTATTTTACATGTAAATAGTTATATTGACTTTATTGGAGGTAACTGGAGGACGTTGTTTTTTTCGTCCATATGTTAGGCGTCGACAAGAGTCCGGGGGGGGTACTCAGGTATATTAGTGACGGGGAGGTCATTCGTACCGCCCCATCACTAATATATACCCGAGTACATCCCCCCCCCCCCCCCCCCCCTCCCTGGACAAGAGGTACCTTTCAGGAAATAAAAATTGGCGATCTCCAGATTTGGAATTTTTTAGGTTGGCAGCTATGCCCAGTACTAAATCTTCAACGTACCATGAAATAAACAGTCTTGACAATGGGACATCGTATTTTGTGAAGTCGCACATGAGCAACTCCGAGTCTGTACACGAGAAACATCAGGAACAGGAAGTTTGGTATAAGAAGAAGAACATCAAAAATTCTGATGACACTGTAAATTAAAAAAAAACGCAATTTTAAGTGTTAGCTTTAATTTTAATTTTAATGTGTTAATTTTAAGTGTTAACTTTAATAATTCCAGCACTGCAGACTGCAACAACATTAGTCATTAGTGGGAGGGGGGAGGGGGAGGGAGACAGGGACGCAGATTCGGAGTAAAGGGGTTGGAAATTATATGGGAAGTCTGGGAACCACAATATTTTTTTGTCCTGTATTTGTTTATTGCTGTTTTTATTTTGATCGTTATCATTTTTTTTTTTGGAGTGGGGGGTAAGCACTCATGCATCCTTTGAGAGTCCAAAGTTTTCAATAAATGGGTTTGAAACATTCCGGAAGGACTTCCGGTATAACTTTCACTATGCTTATTTACACAGATTACGTCAGAACTTTGAAAGCCTCAGAACGATCATTCGAGTTATGGAAATTTATAATTAATCTTGTTAAAACGTACGTTTATACAAAGTCTTCCTTCAACTTTTGTCTGAATCGGCCAGCGTAACCTAGAGTAGCCATTTTTTTCTCGATCCCTCCAGCAACGGCAAAGGAAGATATAAACGCCTCTGATCTAAGCTAAGGTTTAAATGCTTCTGCTGAGTCCATCGTAGGGTTCGATCTTTTATCGTAGTTACGAACCCATGCAAGCTTACCTGTCATTAATCGTCCCATACAAGATCCTTTGGCAGAGGTTAGGCACAATATCATTGGCGGGAACGGCGGTCGTTGACGCATTAAAAGGAAGAACGCTTGAAGTTACATTAAACATCATTACTTCCATCGTCGGCGATTTAAATTGGAAATCCAGCAATGTTTACACGTCGGTCATCGCCATCAAAGTTTGTATATATAAACTCGCGTTGCAGTCGTATCACTCAACCAGATCACTTGGATCTCTAGTAAACATTTCAGTTTTGATTTCCTTGATTACGCCATCTCTTCTTGAAAAACACAGGAACATCATTTACCGAGAAATCGAAATGTGAAAGCAATTTCCAGAGCCGCCGGGTTCGATTCAAGTCATGTTTAGATCGCGTGATTCGTGCCAAGTCTTCACGGTTAGATGGACAATTTGGACCTGGAAACCAGTCGCGCGCGATCCGCGCGAGGGATGTGGAGTGACTGTGCATGCATGTTACGTTGACTAAACAGATTTTTCAGATTTTTTTAAAAATAATGACTTATTCAATGCTATGCTTTGATGATCATGTAGTTATATGTGTTTATTTACAATATTTGAGTTTTCATTAGTCTTCATCTGACTATAAGTCCGGATATAAGCCCTCCCGGTTACACTCAAAAACCCTTACTAAGGACCATAAATTGCTCCGAGAGCCGGTATGTAACTGTCCAGAATCCGAAGGTCCTTAAGTGTATTCACGTGTTTTTCCGTGTTTTTCTGTGTGTATTGTAGGATAGAAGGTACTTGGAAAGTCATTGATCATAGTACTACCGGTACGTGTCTAATTCCGTGCCCATAATTCCCGCTAAATCGAAAGCAACTTCCTTATTTTCGGTCAAATCGGGTGAAAAAGGTAGCGTCATTTTCGAGTGGAGCTTTACACATGAACACACATCAAAAGAAATTTCAATGGCCTGATATTTAGGGTTCGTTAAGTACGTGATCACCCGTGGTAACTCTAATATCACTCCAAAGTTACCAGACATTCTTGAACTGAAAAAGTGAAGACTGCCATTATGTCTTTACCGGAGTGATGGTATGTAAGGGCTGTAAGGAAACAGGCCTCTGAAAGTATAGATTACATCAAAAATAGTAAGTCACTGATCATAGTACCGCTAACTTACTAAGTTACATAGTTATTCAGTTTGGAGATGTTATTTTAGTCAGATGGTGAGACTAGTATTAGTAAACATTTTGTTATTTCTGAAACTTTGGCTCCAAATGCATAATCGTGCAATGTCTCAAAGGCTGGACGGGTTGCTAAACCTCGCTGAGGTTGCTTCTCGCTAAACTGAACTGCATTTATTGTCGTGGCAAACGAGGAAGCAATTGTTGGCGAACATATTTTGTGAATTTCAATGTTTCCTAACTGATGTTTCCGTGTTTGCCTGCTCCGCAACATTTGCTGCGAATGTGCGTCCGAGACGCAAAAAATGCTTCTATATTTTTTCAGAAACATTTTGCTTCCGCAACACTGAAATGTTTCACTTGGTTTGAACAGCGAGGAAGCACTGAAACATGCATTTGTTTTGACATGTTTTGCTTAGCGCTCGTTTGCTCGCCCATGCCAAGAAACATTACAATGTTTCTGTAACAATGTTTCCTCGTTTGCCACGGCCCGCAGTTTAACCATAGATAAGTGCCTGGCTAACTAGGAAACATTGATCATGTTGCAGAAACATTGTTTCATGGGTTGCTAAACTAGCGAGAAGTACGAGAAATGTTTCGCTGCTCTGGTGGCTGAAAATTGTTATACCTCCGTGTCTAAACTAGGAAACATGTTTCGGAAGCAAAATTTAATTTAAAAACATTGGAAACAATTGTTACCCAAAATGTGCTGCTGAAACAATGTTTCTCGCGTGGCTAAACTGTGAAGCATTTGCGTCCGCAGCAATGTTTCTGCAGTAATGTTTCCTAGTTTAGCCAGTCCTTGTTTATGCGATCTTTACTGTTCAAACTGAAACGGAAGAAAAACGGACCAAAACGAACCGTCGGGAATCCGTGACCTGCAATCTATTGACGTCCGAGTTTCCGAGAATATTGTCGTAAATATAATTATAAGTACCGAGAAAACATTACTTTTATAAAGTTTGAGTGTTAGAGTTTTTAAACATAACAGCTACAACACTGAAAATATTCGATTCGTTCAAACTTAAGACATTTGCATGGAAAAAAGTTAACCAATATCCGCAACTGAATTGGCTCTAATTCAGTCAGGTCACTTTTCATATTTTTGCCAAACTTGAAGTGCATGTATTGAAAAAAATATCTTGACAAGAACATGGCACGAAAGTCTGATATTTATCTTATTCAATTGCTTTCTCTGATCTTAGCTAGGCAAATCATTCTTCTACAACTGTTGAGCAGGAAATTTAAGGAGAGGTTGTGCAATGCATTGCAAACCCTGAATACTAAATGAAAGGCGCTAAGACACTTGTCAATTTTGGGATGAAAAGCGTGCATGATGCCCTGTCAATGTGACTTTATTGACGTCATGAACTACTTCTCAAACAAACACCATTACATAAATATCATGACCTTACCGCCAAAGGTCAGCATAAAACATTTGTTAAACACGTTTCAGCTTTAGTTTGTTAATTTAAATCATGGAGGAACGTTGAATGTAAAAGTCGTGCTCGGTGAGTATTTTAACCGCTTTCAACTCCAGGGATTTGCTTTGATTTTTTCAGTATAACTTATATATGCTCTTAATTTTATTGAAAATTCGAATGAGCGTTTCTGGTCTTTGCCGCAACTACCGTTCTCCAAGTTAGCCGTCAAGTTGTTAATCAAATTCAAGGGCATTGATATCCCGGGGGTGGGAGGAGGTACTGCCCGTTGGGGTGGGGGTGTAACGCACTGCAAATCGCCCAGCTCGACTTGTGGCAAGTCTACAAGACAAACTTATTTGAACTCTGTTAACTTAACAGAGTTCGACAATTAGCTTGTGTCTCTTTCCATAACCCATTGCAAATCCGTGAATCAGTAAATGCACACTGAATGGGTATGCCTCAGTTACAGTATTTAACTTTTTGCCTTTGTTTTCGTTCTCGTATTCACTTTGAATCAAGCTGAATACCTGCCTTGATCGAGAATATTTCAGTTCTTTTTAGCCAGTCTAAAACATTTTCCGTCTTCAATACAGTGTCAATATCTATACGAGAACTAATTTCGACGGCAAAACCAAACCCACACTAGGGTGGTGACATGCCCGTACGGGACAAAAATATGAGTATCCCCCTCCCTCTTCACCACCCCCCCCCCCCCCCCCCCCCACCCCCCTGTGTCATTGGTATTGGTGTCGGAACAAAAGCTCGAAACGTTTGTTTGCACCCGGCATGTACATGGTGTCAGAACAAAAGGGGCTTGAAATGTTTGTTTGCGTTTGTAACAAAGAGTCGTCACTAAAGTAAACAAAGGTTGTGTAAGAGACGTGGACCACTGACGTAAAGTAACTCGGAGAGTACACACGTTCTACATTCTTGAGCAACGACGAACAGGAGAGGATCACTAATCTGATTAACCAACTCCAAAAATATATTGTTATTTTCAGGTTCGTACAGCTTATTCCTCAGAGATGGAAAATTATTTACCCGGGATACGAAGAATTATTTACCTGTTATCGCTACTTATCATACGACGCGTCACAAGCGCAAGTCTGGGAGGAGATATCACTGCTGATACCACTCTAACGCTGAACGGATCAGCTTATGTTGTGTCTCAAGATGTTGTCGTAGCTGAAAACGCTACTCTAACTATAGAACCAGGAGTGAAAATGCACTTTCAAGCTGGAGTTCTGTTACAAGTGAAAGGTTCCCTGCAAGCGAAAGGAACCTCGCGTGACAGAATCGTCTTCAGCAAAGTACCAACCAACACATCAGTGAATGTGGATGACTTGAACGTAACAGAGCCTTATAATGATGGAATTCGTCTGAGCGACGGGAAAAATTACCGAGTTGGCCGCCTGGAGATTTTTCTAAATGGACAATGGGGAACTGTGTGTCGCGATAGGTTTGATATAAAAGATGCTCAGGTCAGTCGTGATTCGAAGCTAATTTCTCCTTAAAAATTTAGTACAAAGTCTAGTGTGTAGGTTATGAGAAATAGATAATTGATCAATTAGGGGAACAAATATCCATACAACTGTGTGAAGTCATTTAGCTCCAGAGTCGACTTAGGCACAGATACAGGGAATTAATTAGTTACGTATACCTGATACAGTATAATCAAATTCTCCAATACCTAACTAATACCTGTAGTGATATCAGGGCCTACAAGGTAATACTTAAAATAGCCTGCGTAGCAAGATCTCTGGGGGCGGCCGGGGGGTTGGAGGAGGCAGAGAGCTTGCTGTGCAGGCTATACTAAAAACGTCTAGAAGTATGCGACAAGTTTGTCACACTTGAACATACGTAGTTATAGACGTCATAGGGCCTAAGCTCCCACGAGTCTCCTGTAACTGAACTCCCTGCTTCCCGGGTTTTAACATAGCTAAGTAAATTAATGCTTTCCGCCTTCTCAGAAATTGCGCTTTCCGTCTTTTCCTACCCATATAGACTTCCCCGGCCCTTTTCTCACGGGTTACTGACCTACATGTATTTCCTCCCAAAACTGATATACATGGTTTTAAATAAAACCGTTGTTATTCTTATTTTGCTGTCAATGATCTCACAGGTTGCTTGCAGACAGCTGGGTTTTCTGGGAGCCAAAAGGTTCTACACACATGGCAGAGGAACCGGGCCTACCTGGCTGGACGAGGTGGACTGCAAGGGGCCTGAGAAGAGTTTAGTAGATTGCAAACATCCGGGAATCGGAGTCGAGAATTGCGGTAAGTCAAACAGATGGCATGTACATCTAATTTCTCTTAACAATATTAATACAATACCAACAGACATAATAATATAATAATAATAACAATATTTTAACAGGAGGCTCCTCTCGCTGGGGTGTGTTTCAGGGAGGTCCTGAATTAAATTAATCATTAAATAATAAAAGAATGAAAAATAATAATAATAATTACAGTATTGATAAAACGTCTACAAATTCATAAAAAAAAAACTACACTAAAAAGACAAGGCTAAGCTAAAATCTAAAAGTTCGTTAACATCAGAGTCATTAATTTAAAAATATCAATATTTAAAAGCGCATCTTTGATTCACGGTGGGCACAGAGTGACCCTAAAACGCCGACCTTCATTCAATTCTTCAGGTTTTGATGCAGGCTACCTGAAATTTTACAATAATATAGAACTCGACATTCTAACAAATCGTATGTTTTTTGTTTTTCACAAGAATGCTGAAACTGAAAAAATATCTGAAATATGTTGATCCAATCAAAAGTTATGGTGTATTGAAGTTTGCATTTTCCGCCATTTTGAGCTATTTTTAGTAACAAAATGGCGGAAAATGCATAAAATGTTCATGGATGTCAATGTTCTTCTTGAGGCCAAAATTGTCATCATTCATAGATTTAAAAACAATGAGACAATGGTGATAAAAGCGCCTTAAGTGCAGTGGTTGCCATGACAGGTGATGAGAATATAGAAATCATTCAAACCACTATACAATTTCATTCTTCTTGGGCCTTTTTATACGGACTCTAAAGTTCAAAACCCACCTAACGATTGTATTTTTTACTGCCGTCAGTCATACGATAGCCTGCGTCGCAGACGGACTTGACCGCCGGTAATGTCCGGAGGTCAAGTCCGTCTGCGACGCAGGCTAGTCATACGATGACTACCAACGGACCCTGAAAAAACCGGAATGGCATGTGGCATGACTTGCGGAATGGCATAATTATGCGGAATCAGTGCGGAATAAATGACTTAAAGAAATACATTAACTACAAATAACCGCTTTACGTAATGCTGCGGGCTCAAACCATACGATATTGTTCAAGATGGCGGCTGTTTGGTGACAAGAAGCGTATAGGTTCGCCACTTTTGTGTTCGTGGTAGCCATATTTTTCGGTCAAAACAAAGAAAAATTATCCTTTAAGTGATATGCTGTATTGTGGAGGTAAATTATTTTAGTTATCAGGTTGTATTTTCACGAGGAAGAAGTGTTCTGTGTCGATTCTGTGCAAGAAATGAAAGTCACGAATTATAAAATGATTTGAGTGATAAGCATAAATCCATGATAGATCCAGATGAACAGATCGATGGGTTATATTTTGCCAGTTATATGGGTGCTATGATTTCTTGGAAAACGGCAGCTCTCAGAAGATATCAATAAATTAAAATTGGATTTGATGATAGACTGTGTGACTGTGCTCACACGCGGTGACACTTCACAAAAATAACCCAACTTCGAGCACTAAATAGACCATTTTACAGTTCTGTGAAATGTAACCAAGCCTCTGTATGAAAGCGAGGTTAGGGGTGACCATGAGATGATAGAGATCAGAGACTAGTTTACATAAGAATAGAATAATTTACATTTGAAAAGAAGGAAGGTTTGTATCACAACAAAGTCACCTCCAGCCTCACTTCTGTTCAAAGGCCTGGATTCTAAGCACACAACTGTAAAATGGACTATTCGCCAAGAAGATACCGTAGAATTCCGATAATAACGGCCCCCGTTATTTTCGGATTTAGCAGGCCAAAGGGGCCGTTACTTTCGGGTAGCCGTTATTTTCGGGTAGCCGTTACTTTCGGATGCTTAGAAAACGTTTGTAATTCAGCAGTGGTTTTACACAAAGAGGACGCATAACAGACATAAAAAAGGTCATTCAGGTTGCATGCTGGTTATTCATTATCCATGCAAACAAAGTAAACTGTATTTTTTAAGGGGCCGCTATTATCGGGGGGCCGTTACTTTCGGGGGGCCCGTTACTTTCGGGGGTTTAATAGCAAGGTAAAAAATTAACGTTACTTTCGGGTAGCCGTTATTTTCGGGGGGCCCGTTATTATCGGAATTCTACGGTAAGTCGCGCTTAGAGGCACCTTCTATCTAGTGGATTCATGCACATTCGAAGAGCAACTTGCCGACATTTTCGGCAAATTCCACCACGCAGTTTCATACATAAACGCCATTTTCTGTGTAAACTTTGCAGCAATAAAAAAATAAAAAAGTGATGGATTTCTTCCTAAAAATACAACCTGATAACTAAAATAATTTACCTCCAGAATACAGAATATCACTTGAAGGATAATTTTTCTTTGTGTTGACCGAAAAATATGGCTACGACGAACACAAAAGTGGCGTTGTAAATGGGTTAAGTTTTTACGCTTGTAACGCTTCTTGTCACCGAAAATCCGACATATTGAAAACGTGACAAGATCGTATGTTTGAGCCCGCAGCATTACGTAAAGCGGTTATTTGCAGTAAATGTATTTCTTTAAGTAATTTATTCCGCATAATTATGCCATTCCGCAAGTCATGCCACATGCCATTCCGCAAAATCATTCCGCCTTTTACCCTCACCGGAAAAAACCGGATCTATTAAATCTACCAATTACAACCCACGGACATGAAGTTTTGTTTTCTTAGCTGTCCCATAAGATGATTGACGGCAGCGAAAAATATAACCGTTGATTGAACAGAGTTCGCATGTCATTGAAAGACGCAGTAAACGCAAGAAATGGTTTGGAAAAAGTCCTTCAAACAAATTGACCAAAAATGTTTTTCTTCCAATATCGTTTGAGTTTGTTGCACCAGAGGCGGCCCAAGCTAAAGATAATAGAACACGTCACGATATAAGTGGTATTGTGTTACAAAGACTCGATTTATAAGAGTTTGTATGGAAACGCAACGGTTATGTTTCAGCTGATATAAATTCGAGTGTTCTGTGAATAAAACCGACTTACCATGTAATGTTGCTGTGCTGTATTCTTTGTAGTTTGCCCGCTTCTCAGGCCGGTTTGAAGCGATTTCGGCGTTTTTGCGATTTTTGCCATTAATCCGCATTAATATAACAAATTGAAAGCTTGGGCCGCCTGTGGTTGCACTAATAAAGCTTTTTTCCTTCCAGCTCATTCTCAGGATATTGGCATAGAATGCCACAGTCTTGCAAAGTTACTCGCAAGCAAAGTGTTCTGGAAGGGGATTGATTTTTCCAGCTCAAAAAAGCCTTCATCGCTTCAGTTTGTGGACGTGTCGCTGGCTTACGAAGCAATAAAGGGCAGCGAATATCTTCCAGACCTTGACCACGTGACAGTTAAAAGCTGTATATATGGAGTAAGGTCCGATAAAATGAGTTATCCGCTGACCATTAGCGATAGCAGTATCAGAGACAACCAATATGCTGGCATCCAAATTAAAGGCAGTTCTAAGGCAATAACGATTGAGAATACTGTAGTGGATAACACAACAGATGGAGACGGGTTATCCTACAGCGAAATAGCTCCTGATCCGGTGGACTTTTGTTCTGCAGATGTGAATGTTATCACATTTCCAATCACTCTCCAAGCGTTCGCTAAAGCAAGAACGAATGTTGATTGCGCCAAGGTAAGATTTAAAAAAGTTAACTTATATATAAAGTAACCTTTTAAGATCGTTTTTAGAGCTTTTGTTATACCAACACTGAGCCAGGAGTGTTGCTACTCCTCCTGGATGGAATGGAAAGTCCATCTCGGATTACCATTAGTATCGATCCTGTCAACCAACTTCACCGGAAACCATACATTTGTACAGCTGGGTCGAAAGGAAAATCTGATTTTTTTCCCGCGCGCTTTAAATGGAAGAGCGCGAAAAAAAAAAGAGAGAAAAAAAAAGAAAAGAGTCTGAAAGCAGGTTAAGAGGATAGTGAGAGAAATACTGATTTCCAGAAAGGCGTCGTGGCTGCTTAAACTCCCTAATGAGCTGGAACAACCCTCGTTTTAGCATTTATAAAATTTAATACGTTACCGACGAAAAAATCGTAATACTCGCCAAAGAACCGGTTGCCATCCGTGGTTCAAAAACGTCTGTACTAAGCTCTCTAGTGAACAACCAGTGAAGCAATGCAATGATTGCTTTTGCAATTCAACAGATTATTAGAACGCAACCAGGGCACCATTTGGCCGTACATTATCAATCCATGACTGGAGAGAAGTTTGAACTGGAAGTGTACGACGGGAACACGATAAACGCCACTAAACTCACGCATGTAAACCAATGGACAGGTGTCAATCAAGCCGTCACGCCATCCTCAAGCTCTGGTCACGAACTCTACATACGGTTCCGATACAGTGCGGGTAGTAGCGATGCCAGATTGACATTCATAATCACTGACGATCAAGGTAAGAAGGAAAAAGTGTTATAGGTAGATTTTGTAGAGTGGGGCGGCCTCTGGCTGCTTCGCCCACTCGCGTATTGTGTCATCGCGCGGCAAGAAACCCGCCAACTACACGCAACTCACGGGGGGGCGGGGACTCCCATATAAAAGTGACGGGGATGATCGCCGGAAATTTTGAAAAGAACCCCTAAAAGGTACCAAAATCTCGTTTTGTGGGTGTGGCTCGAATTCATTTTCACCCCTAAGAGGAACCAATTCTAAGACAAAACTAGTCCCTGTCAGGAGCCCATCACTAGGAGCGAGCAACTCCGATCGCGACGCTACGCCTATGTCACAGCGTTTTTACAGATCGGTTTATTTTTAGATTCCTTTTTCCCGGGAAAATGTGTTTCTGGTCCCATGTGTAATATGAAATGAAATAAAAGAAAATAAAAAGATGGCGACCTAATTGCGGCCTTTGTTACGCGGTAACGCCAATTAATGATTACAAAGGAAAAACGTTTGATTGTCTGGCGGGAATACGAATTCGCGGGAAAAGCGAATCTAAAAATAACCTGGTCTGTAAAAACGCTGTGACACGAATCCAGTCCAGTTGCTCGCTCCTAGTGATGGGCTCCTGTCCCTGTTATATTTTTTTCCAGGTTAATACCCTAAAAGGTATCGGAATAACTAACGGCAGTCATTTTAGATTTTAATACCCTAAGTGTTACCAAACCACGTCATTTTTATATGGGAGCCCCCCCCCCACCCCCCGGACACGCAGCTAGGATTTTGAGAAATAATTCATCAATCTAGGAACACTTTGAGCCTTCAACACAATGTGCAGGCCTAGGCTACTAAACTAAGAAAATAATTATTTTAAGGCCATGTCACAGTTGCCTTGTGCGCATTTGGCCAAGTCTCGTGCGCTCTCAACGACTGTCACCATGGCGTTTTCATCGAATTTGAACTACTTTAATTTTTCATGAGAGACGACGACAGTTTTCGATCGCTTGAGAGGCAGATGAGGTTCACTCTCTCGCGTACTCTCGTAGCCTCCTGCAGTGCAGGCGTATTTTGGGCGAGCGCTGAATATTCTAAAAACCGCCATCTTGGATCCGTTTAACCGTGCGCACGAGAGCTAAAAACAACAAACCTCGTCTCGCTCACAAGCCTTAAATCTCGTCGACTTTCATTCTTGTTTGATTCGATCTTTAGAGCTAAAACAGCAACAACAACAATTGAAACAGAAAGCTCATAAATAGTCGGGGGAACAAATGCTGTTTTTGGCAGATCTTCGTTCAACACTCGAAGTGTTTCTGAATCTTTTTATCCAATCAGAAACTAGCGCGAGCACTCACGAGTACTCAGAAAGCAATCGCGCCAGCAAATACGTTATGTTGCACAGCAACTTCGGGGACGAACACCGCAGGCTCATTCCCATCTCGGACGGGGATTTCGTCATCAACTGGTTCTTGTTCCCCCGACTGATAAAAAAAGCCCGCCAAGGTTTAATTACTTTTTCACTAAAACAATTCCAGCTCTAGAAGTTTAGTTACATCATGGTTGTTTCTGTTTACAGATGTTTCCTCTCTCGCGATATCCAACTGCACATTCAATGACAATCATGGAAAAGGCGTTTATTTAAAAGACTTCAGAGGAAATATGGCCATTTCCACAACTGATGTCTATCGCAATAAAGGAGAAGGCATGACTGTTGAACGTATCTCAGGAACAATAGCAGCTACTGATGCTCACTTTATTAACAACAGCGCCAACGGTCTTGCAATCTTAGACAGCAGTTTTCTGTCATGTAATCTTCACGAACTGTCTACCAAAGGGAATGTGCGCAACGGGTTGTATCTGCAACGCGTTGCTCTTAACAGTAACGTTTCGGACTCGGCGTTCGATGGAAACGCTTACAACGGATTTGCGATCACAAATGGGGCGGGCGAAGTTACATTCCGAAATATCGCTGCAGTTTTGAACAAATACAGTGGAGTTCGGATTTACGATGGTAAAGTATCGTCCAGCTTTAAATTTTGTAACATGTCTCACAACAGAGAAGATGGTTGCTGCATAGCAAACCAGGCGGGTGCTCATCAGTTTTTTAATTGCACGGCAAATTCCAATCTGAGGCACGGTGTTAGCTTGTTCGATGTGAGGAGTCCTCACTCAAGCGCTCCACCAAGACATCAATTTGCGCACTTTAGCCTGGAAGAGAGTGTAATAACTGATAACACTCAATACGGAGTCAAGCTTGGCCCTGAGTGCCAGTATTGGAGCGATTCAGCTGTCAATGTCACCATGGTAATTACCAAGAACCAGATTGTGCGCAACTACAAAGGCGGCATCTTCTTGTCTCCAGACTCTTGCACCTGGCTCTCGTATGCATTGAAACCAAGAAGACTGGAGGTTATCGTGACGAACAACCATTTTGAAGAGAACAAAGTGAATGCATTTTACGTGTTTTGCACCGGCTTTCTTGGCTTAGACGCGGTTATTGAATCAAACACGTTCATAAACAACACGGATAAAGTACTGACTTTGTTGGACAACAACAACTGTGGTGCTAACTACAAAAGTAACCCTGTTAACGTGAAAATAGATAAAAATAATTTCACGAAGAACCGTGCTGAAAACATTTTATTTATCGACTACATCTCCTTCCCTGAAACGCGTTCTGCTATTGTGAACAACAATACGTTTGAAGACAACGAAGTCGCCACCAAAGACCTTTTTCCAAACTTTTTCCATCGCACGACAACTCGCGCAGTTGTTGTTCTTAAAGAAGGCAGTTTTACTTTGCGCGAGAACATTTTGGAAAACCCCGGCTTCGTGTACCAGTTCTCTACTTTACGCCACGATCACCGCCGAGTCATTGACGCGAAATTCAACTGGTGGGGGACAGCAGAGGAATGCGAAATCGTGGACAGAATCTTTGACTTCCAACACAGGGTTCAATTATCTCCAGTGGATTTCTTCCCATACTTTCTATCCTCAAGCAAGACAAGCGTTGTCAGTTCCAGCATTCAAAGACCATCCTGTTTTCTGCGAGGCGCCAGTATTGGTGGAATTGTGGATAGACCCCTGTCCTTATCAAGCGCTGACTCACCTTATGATGTTCGAGATGACGTCATTATCCTGACCAATGGGTCGTTGGTCATACCGAAAAATGTCACGCTTCAGTTCCCTTCCAGATCAGCAATGGTTGTGCAAGGGACTCTTCTTGTCGATGGAATTGAGCATGAAAAAGTGAGATTTATCAAGAAGCCACACCGAGGAAGATTCCGTTTGACTAGAGAGGCTGGACCGTGGTCGGGAAGAGTGGAATTTCTGGTGAATGATACCTGGTGGCCGATGTGTTTGCCTTACGGCAGATCTTTTGCCAACGAAGGAAAAATCATTTGTCAACAACTCGATCAGTATTATTATACCTACAGAGTACGCTCCCCTCCGGCACAGGAACCCGGCTTTGTGCAAAATGTTGTCTGCGATGCGAATGTCGATGCAGATATCATGAATTGCAGTGCTAATACCTGGAGTTATGGACCTACCTGTCGGGGATATACCGTGCACGTGACCTGTCAGCAGTACAATTGGGTGGGGCTTCATCTGGCGATGACACATCATCAAAGCTTGTTACGTCACCTGGACATCCAGGATGCTGGGTTTGCATATCGCAGTGACATCCAAATTCCTGGTGTTGCTCTCAAAGTTGATTTCTACCATCATAATATAAGTAACATATTCATAAACAACTCATTAGGAATTGGCGTGCAAGTGGTGTATCAGAGCGTGTATCACAGCCAGTCGTTGATGCCGCATTCTACTGTATCATACACAAAATCCCATGGTGTTCTCTCACGGTCTCCTTCGCTTGCACTCACAGACGTGAACATGACAAGAAACGATGGCATGGGATTCGGTTTTGAAAGTACCTGGGATAAAATTAACACGTTTACCGCTCAAATGGCCGGCCCAGATGTATACAAGACTTTCCACGTCTGTTCTGAGAACAAAACGTTTCTATCGGCCAACAAAGTATTCCACTTCACTTTAGAGACATTGGAATACAGCTCGCAGCTCAGTTGTCAGCATGTTATGGAGACAGATCCAGGATACAAACTCGTCATCCAGGACCTTTATTATACATCTTCGTATCGTTATTCCCATTTCTTGCGCGTGTATGATGGCGTCAATACATCAGTTGGATCGCCATGGAAGATAGAGTCTTTGCCGTGGCAGGATCGTCCTGTCTTCAACTCGACCAAATCTTCCATTGTGTTTGATCTTTACAAGCGCGTCAGCATGAATCTTGCTATCGACTTCTTGGTGTATACAGTGAGAGGTTAGTGACTAACTATTTGTTCAATTTGTTGTATCGTCCCCTTGTTTTTAGATGGAAATATCGCGGCTTTGACTTCGTGTGATATCTATGACTCCATAAATGGCGTCAAAATGGCATCCAAAAATGGCATCAAAATGGCATCCAAAATGGCATCCAAAATGACATCAAAATGGCGTCAAAATGGCATACGTTTTTGGAGCCTTTTTCTCTCCCCCCCCCCCCCCCCCCCCCCCCCTAACAACAGAAATGGCTTTAAAATTGGGGGCTCTGCAGACTACAATGATTATCGCCTCAGGTTTTTCTCATGCGGTTGATCGCGTATTTAGGCGGAAGTTGGAATGGTATAGTAAGAGTGGATCCAATCCTTCGTGTAAGTCGCTGCATGTAAAAATTTAACAATTCCTCCCACTTTAATCAACATCAATCTTATTTGCAGACATTTCAACATATCAGACGGAAACCAAAACTGATAACGAGTCTAAAGGCATACCCATAGTGGGGGAAATTCGGGTTTGCGGCTTTGTGGTTTCGGGCAAGTTTTCAACGGTATTTTGGTAATTTCAATCTTTAAGGTTTTAGGGCATCCTCGATGTCCCCCTACTTATGAACGATTGGAAACGTTATGGTATTTATTTAACGATTTACGATTTCTTTCTTTTATTTCCATCTGCAATAGAGAGCGAACAACTTGATTACACCGGAGGAGAAATCAGCATAGCTCGAGCGAAGATTACCAACAGCCTTAAAGGTAGCGTTCTGATTGGAGGAAACTTACTGAAATCTCTCAGCATAGTAGACACGGAAATTTCCAACTCGCGGGACTTTGGAATCAAACTTGCACCGAAAGGTATCGAGCATGTTAAAATCGACTCAACAAATCTTGAACAGAACAAGCAAGGTATTGTAATAGGTCCCATGTCCTCAGGCTCTAAAGAATTTACGATTAAGAACTGTGCGATCAACGCATCACAGCTTCAGGGTTTGTATATTTATACGGACAGTAGAAGCGCAATCCACATTGTAAACTCAAGGGTTACAAACAGTGGTGACTGGGGCCTCATTATCATGGGACAGTATCGAAGTATGTTTTTGAACCTGTTTGTCAGTCACAGCACATTTGCTTGGAACCAGAGGGGAGGTGTGACCTGCCTTAACACTTACGGAAACGAGCCAGTCACCATGCAGTTCGAGTCGAACACTTTCTTTCGCAATCAGGGACCCACTTTTGAAATCGCCAGTGGCACTGCTAGCACTTCTTGGCTATTGCTCAATAACACTTTCAACGACAATCGAGGCTTTTGTGTTATCGCACTTGGAACGTCGACCCCCTCTGTACCATTTGTGGTTGTCAGTGGCAACCTGTTCTTGGCCAATCAGTGCCCAGAAAAAGCAGTGATTGACATTCGAAGGGATGCGAGTAGTTTTATAATCAGAGACAACGATTTCGAGTTCAATTTGGGACGCTGCGTGCTTATTGAAGGTACAGCTGCTAATGTTCCCATTACCATAGCAGACAACGTGTTTAACGAGAATATCTGCGGAGATAAGAAGAGTGTGATAGAAGTACTTCGTTTGGACGAAAACGCTAAGTTCGCAAACAACACGTTTACGCAAAACACGGCAGTGAGTGTTTTTCTGCTTCAATTGGTACGTAACATCCATCAATCGGTTAAGAGGAAAGAGATTGTCTTCAATAACAACACTTTATCCAACAACGCCCCTCACAACATACCACAGTCGGTGTTTACAGGCGAATCCTGTGCTGTTGTTGTGTCTGGTATCCTGTATTACAGAGAAACAGAGTTCCGCTTGAACAAATTAAATAACTCTAAATACATGAGAGAACTTTGCGTTAGGGTCCCTGCTATTTCTCCGCGTGACGTGGTGAACGTGACACATAACTGGTGGGGTACAGCGAATGGAACAGAAGTGCGTGACAGGATATCAGATTTTGATGACAATTATGACTTCGCTGTTGCCAATGATTGGCCTTTTCTGGTGAGTGCTGATGACCCAACCTTAACTTCCCTCGAGCAACACGATTTCACACAATGTGGAGACGTACTTTCAGGGCGATTGTTCGAGTCTTTAACACTGAAAGCATCTCATAGTCCTTATAAGGTGATATCTGATTTGACCATTCTGCAAAACGTCACGTTAACCATAGAAGCAGGTGTCACAGTACAAGTACACCCTGGAGTGAGTATACTCGTTGCTGGAGTGCTCCAAGCTCACGGAATACCGGCCAAACCGGTTATATTCACCGTCAAGGAACCTACAGGCAGTAATAACGCTTCGCAGTTACCTGTTCGTCTTGTGGATGGGGATTTTCCATGGGAGGGGAGGGTAGAAGTGTTCCATAACAAGTCTTGGAAACCAATCTATGCTTCTAACAACATGTTCGTGAGAAACATCACTGACGTAGTCTGTAGACAGCATGGATACGGTCCACCTGTTGCCATGGAGAACGCAGATGCGTTTAGAAGGAACGTCAATGGGTCGTGGATCGTGGAACTTCGTTGCCATGGGAACGAAACATCTCTACACGAATGTTCCAATAAACAGCGAGCGTTCAACGATAGCTATGTGTTAGTAGTTGTGAAATGTCAGGGTGCACCCTGGGGTAATTTGCGTTTTATATCCTCCCGAGATATGAACGCGTCCAAAACGCGGTCCGTATTGAATCATGTCGAGTTCTCACACTGTGGAAATCACCATGGAGCGGCTGTGCCAGCAGTAGAAGCGGTAACAAACGCACCCAAACTGGATTCCATCACGATAAGAAACTGCACATCTGGCGGCTTACGAATTCACTTTCCAAGAGCTGATCTGCATGTGAATAACAGCACGTTTGTTAACACTGGACAGGCTGGTGTAAGCTTCATACAAACACCTCGTAACATTTTGGTAGAGAGTTCCGAATCGTCAATAAATCAACGAGGCATTTCTTTTGAGGAACCAAGTGCAGAAAATGTCCCTCGGGTGCATTATGGGCGAGTCTTTCTTTGCAGTGAAGATAAAACTGTTTCTGTAAATAATCAAGCACTTCTTTATTTCCACATCCCGAGTCTTCAGAACACAATGGCGTCGGAAACTTGCGATAAAGTGTTGACCGTGCCCAAGGGGCGAGGGATCAAGTTGACGCTGTTGTACCACAAGGCTTCTCAGGGTACTCATCGGTTGATGGTGTATGACTCCCCCAG
The DNA here is from genome assembly GCA_029204205.1 of Desmophyllum pertusum. Classification (NCBI taxonomy): domain Eukaryota; kingdom Metazoa; phylum Cnidaria; class Anthozoa; order Scleractinia; family Caryophylliidae; genus Desmophyllum; species Desmophyllum pertusum. The sequence continues at coordinate 495,313 of MU826857.1, forward strand.
CATTGTTAATGCGATCGTGGACAAGTCAGATAGACAAATAACAGATCTTGTTCATAAGGAGTTGTTCATACCACGTGATGCCATCTTGTTACGGTGGATTGGTGATGTCAATTCTGAAGTGGCGATTCAAGCGGAGGAGATGAATATTACTGGTGAGCATCTTTGTTTATAACGTTTCTCTAGATCTCAAACGATGACGTATAGAAATTAAGAGAGGATGATCTGAGAGAAGGATTCCCCATGATCCATGATATTTTTTTGGAAATATATTAATGGTCATTAATGATTTCGCGCTATGATGTAAAATCTATTTTTATTTACTTCTGATCGAGGCTCTGACATCAAATAACTCCAACCAATCAGGTAGCGCTCTGAACTGAAAATTAAAAATATATTTCAAATAATTATCATTGGAAGAGACTCATGTATTGGGGAATGCTTCTCTTAGATCGAATATACTGACAAAATTAATTTTAAAAACGTCAACGGAAATAGGACACAGAACTGTGTGGTACATATTGTTTCTTCGTGTACATACGAATCTGGGTTTCCCAAATACAAATCCGTGTGAAATTACAGGAAAATAAAACGAGACTGAAAGATCGGTTCCGAAGAACAAGAGAAGAGAATATAAAAATATTTGAAATTGGTGCTTAAATACACTAAACCAAATAAGCACTGTTTTTTGTGGTTATTTCCTGTTTAGTGGTAGCCAATAAAACAGCTGCCACTGCCGGATTCCTGCTAAACTCCGAAGCTGACTAAGATCACCCAAGGTGTCCCGAAGATTACCGAAAACAGTATGAAGGCTTCGGAACATTTCAGAAGCTCAGCTAGCCTGCGAGCAAGCTCTCTTGGCGTTGGGTAAAGAGAGCTTGCTCGCAGGCTAAAGCTCAGCCGAAATCTTGTACCATTACTTAATAATATGCAGGTTAATAACTCTTGCTTGACCAAGGTGATCAAGTTGAAAAGCATCGTGCACGTGTTGACCTTGAGGTTATTGTTGCAGCCAATCTTTGTGTTGTTCGTTCGCAGATGCTCCTTGCACATACGAGGTGGATTATTGCGGCTGGAACACTTTCACAAACATGTCAATCAATGGACGTGACGTCACCAGAACATGGACGATATCACGCTACTTATGGCCGCATTACACAACGGATAACTCTTACTTCAATTTAAACGGTACGTGTTAATGGCCCGGGGGGGGGGGGGGGGGGTGGGGACTCTCATATAAAAGGTGACGGGGGTGATCGTCGGAAATTTTTGAAAGAGCCCCTAAAAGGTACCAGAATCTCGTTTTGTGGGCGTGGCTCCAATTCATTTTCACCCCTAAGAGGTACCAATTCTAAGACAAAACTAGTTCTTGTCATAATTTCCCCCGCTTAATACCCTAAAAGGTACCGGAATAACTCTAACGGTAGACATTTTAGATTTTAACACCCCTAAGCAGTACCAAACCACGAATTTTAACCGCTAAAAGGTACGACGATCACCCCCGCCACTTTTATATCGGGGGGGGGGGGGGGGGGGGGGGTAATGGTTTATACTCATGCTTTGGGCGAACTTTGAACTTTGAACATACACAAATGACTGGGTAGAACTACAGTTGAACCTCTCTAATACGCTGTAATACGGAAGGCTCCACTGGCGATAAGAGATCTCGATGATAAATGGCGATAGTATGTCGGTCAACTCATTTGAAAACAAATGCTACTTTTATTGTATGGACAATGGTACAATTGAATAACTTTGATCTGTAACCACAAACAGGAAATTATATTGAATATGAACCGTTTTCACTGGAGTGTCCGTAATAAAGAGGTTGTTTATATGAAGTGAGCAAGGCTGATACTACGTAGAACACTTCGCTTTAAGTGTTCTACGTAGTATCAGCCTTGCTCACTTCATTTGAATTTCCATTTCTGGCTGATTTGATCTTTTACAGATCCTACGTATACCAGCAGCATTTTCGTTCGCGGTCCTTTGCTACTTTATTCACTTGTTGTTTATATGAATTTGCTCTCTGGTGCCGAGATTTAGTGTCCGTTGTCCGTATTAGAGAGGCTCATTATTATAGAGGTTTTCTTTATAAAGAATATATGGGCATTAATTTTTCCGAGACAAAGGGAGTTGTCCGTATTACAGAGGTGTCCGTAAGGTGAGGTTCGACTGTATGTAAATCTTCGTTTCATTTAAAACCCTGATCAGTGATGACATCTTAGTTGAAAACGTTCGGCTGTTTACATTTTACTGAAAGCAGCCCTCGCTTATAAAAATTTTCTAATTTCAGCAAAACGGCTTTACATCGGTAACGACCGCTGGCCACCAGTTGATGGGCGCGCAGCCATCATCAGTCCTCCAATCACAAAGCAGTCCCAGTTATGCTCTGTTGTGTTCTTTTACCGCGTGGGGAGACAGGGAAAAGCAGGATTGTCAATCTTCATACAAACAGGTTTGTCGAGTTTTTGTTTTAATACTGAAATTCGCGGTGGGATCTGGGTACAAGTTTGTTTTGGTCAAATCTAGCCAATGACGGATTGATGTTTCTATTACAAATTCCTCTAGTTTAATGTTAAGATTCTCGCAGGTACATCTTCCACGCGCCCTTTGCCGTCAAGCATATGTAGTATACTGGTCTTTATTATACGACATAGCAAAACAAGTACAAATATGAGACCGTATTAAACGGGTCTTAGTCCCCCTGACCGCGCGCGCTACGGAAAACACTGTTGAAAGCCTATATTTTAGGAAATATATTATGTCGTATAATAAACAATTTATTCAGCGGACAGTTGTATAATACGGCTGGGCATTTTTACTCGTCAATGTTTATCGAACAAATAAAAACTGACTCGTAAAAATACCCAGCCGTATTACACAACTTTCCGCTGAATAACCTCTTTATCTATACGCGAAATATTTTCAGTAAAACAAATTGTTAAAAAAAAAAAAAAAAAAAAAAAAAAAAATGTTTTTGTTTTAGTCTGACGGCTTGTTGAGTTTACTAACATTTCTAAATTGCAGTAGACCATTTTACAGTTCTGTGAAATGTAACCAAGCCTCTATATGAAAGCGAGGTTTGGGGTGACCATGAGATGATAGAGATCAGAAACTTGTTAACATAATAACAGAATAATTTACATTTGAAAAGAAGGAAGGTTTGTATCACAACAAAGTCACCTCCTGCCTCACTTCTGTTCAAAGGCCTGGATTCTAAGCACACAACTGTAAAACGGACTATTCGATCTGGAAGGTTTGTCAGTCGTATGACTGTTAAGTGCCACCCTCGTTAAACAAAGTCGATATATTTTATTAATTATTTATCGTTCTTTTTTTATTCAATCCTCAATTTTTTTGCAAACAAGGCTTACGGCAAGGTAATTCATAGAAAACATTCCATTACATGGGCGTAGATTTCTTGACTACGATATCTACGTATTTGTCTGTTGCTTTGTATCTTACAGGAACATATCCCGACATTGAACAGAAGTTATTCTGGGAAGCCAAAAATATCGAGGTATCGAGTTGGAGGAAGGTGGTTCTTGAACTTCCCAATGACGTTGATGAGTACCAGCTTCTGTTTGAAGGAGAATACAACAAAACGGCGAGTTATTACTCGAGAAACTATGTGACTATTGACGACTTAGAAGTGAGAAGCTGTTCACATCAAGGTAAAGTACTCCTACAACTTCCTTGTTGTCCTTTGTACGGACTCATTTCACATCTTTACTTACTCTTCTCGGTTTCTGGTTAATCATATAAACTACCTAGTTCTAAGATACAGGAACACCACATGTAGTTAAGTGAATAACAGTCCGATGTGCATTATGGCTACAGCTATCATTTTGGACTCCCGTTCGAGCGATTTTGAGCTTCAAGTGCTTGCGTGGGCCAAGGGGGTCACTGTTTTTTGGGCAAGACAATTTGCTTTCATCTGATAATGCCCGTCTCTCCACCCAGGAGTATAAAATGGGTACAGGTGAATTATCAGGGCAACCTGGCAAAAATACTGAGAGGTTACCGGTGATGGCTTAGCCTAGTGTCCTATCCAAGGGTGATAGCCATCTAGTCTTGTAAAACCTTGTTTAACCTCATTTAAGGTAGCATAATCGTCATTGACGTAATTTGTATTAAGATCTAACTATTTTTCAACAGGAGAGCACCGCATTTTCAACAGTGTGTTCAGTGGCAACACGCATCAAGCGATAAACTACACTTCTGTGGCCGATGGAAGCGATCGACGACCCCGCTTCACCACAGAACGTTGTAAAATCACTGACACGCCTGTCGCTCCATCAAACGTGCCTCGAATGAGCGCCATTTCTCTAGATATCCAGGACAACAATTTCACTCTCACCAACAACTTCATCTCAGGAAATCGCTTAGGAGGGATCCAAGCGAAGTTAGGGCAAAGTGATGGCACAAGCTTTCCACGAAGCCTGATATACGGCAACACCTTCTCCCGTAATGCAAACGGAACAATACTTGTAGAAGAAAGACAAGACTTGAAACGCAACTCCAGCTTTGTTTACATTGTTGACAACGCCTTTGGAAGCAACTTGGGTAAAGGTAGCACCATCAAACTTTATAAAATACAGAGCGAGGTTGTCAACAATTTTTTCTACAACAACTCAGGGCTATACTCGATAGAGTACGACTTCTCTAACACGTGGTCCAAAGAACAGAAATGTGAGTTAAACACGTTCTATCTCAACAAAGGTCTTGGAGATAATTACGGAGTGACTGTCATGTCTAACGGACCGATGGAATACCACAGAAATAACTTGAAGAATCCATCCAATCTTTACGAGTTTAGTTCAACGAGACAAGCGGTTTCTGACCCGATTGACGGAGCGCTGAATTGGTGGGGGCTTGGAACCGAGTCTTCAGTTGCCTCGCGAATTTACGAGAAAGAAGATGACTACAGACTGGCCGCTGTAGATTATAAACCTTTCAACAGGTTACCGCCAAGAAATATTTTATCCAGTAAGTGCAAAAGAAACGAAAGGAATTATTGCATTTGTAGTCATAGTTATTCGAGCAGTCCGGGTTCAAGCGCTCGCCGGGTTCATTTAGAAGACGGGAAACTTGTCTCAGATGGAATTCCGTCTGACAAAATACCGTCAAATAGGAATTTAAGGAATGTAAATGACTTAGAGCTGTCGGAGACTAGGACGAGTATGAGGCCAGGTTACATTTCTATCCCAGAAGCAATAGCCCTTTTCACGGTTAACTTGCGATATTTGCATAACAATACACTTGAACATAGAAGCGAGGCAATTTCGGGCATAAGCTGCAAAACATCGTGTTTTTCTTGAACTCCTTCAACTCTTTTAGTATAAAAACAGTTTTAAAATGTAGAAGAACTACAATTCTTTTAGTTTACGTTGTTTTTAGAAAAAAATGTAAAACGACTTTTCTCTAATAATAAAGAGTAGACTCGCATAAGCAACAGGGAGATCGGATTACGATCTTTACGGCAAACTTTAACTAAAATAGTTGCATATTTAGTTCTTCTCCGTTTTAAAACTATTTTTATGCTAACATAGTTTAAGGAGCTCAAGAAAATCACGATGTTTTACAGCTTGTGCCCGAAATTGCCTCGCTTCTATGTTTAGCTGTATTTCAGGTTAACCGTGAAAAGGGCTATTGACTTTCTAATTCTAGTCTTTTCTCGTGTACCAAACAAAAAACTGTCCTGATTTTCTCGTCTAATGTGAATTTAAGACGGCTTTCCGTCTAATAAGACGAGTTTTCCGTCTGATTTTCCCGTCGTTTTAGTCGGGAAAATAGACGGATAAATTTGAGACGGGAAACTCGTCCTTTTATTTACCGGATTCATATCAGACGGTTTTCCGTCTCTGTGTTCTTGAGCAAGACACTTAACTCTCATTATGATAGTGCCTCTCCCCACCCTGGAGAGTAGCATCTCATCCAGGGGAGTAGCAATACTCCTGGTCACTTCATGCTATGGAAACTGGAGTTAAGCGCCGGCTAGATAACCCACTAGGCCTTGTGGACAGACTTTAACATTTTTAAGTCATAGTTATGTTCGTAGTCAAATGGCACATGACTGTCCTGATTGACGAGTTGAGTTACAACTGACTAGTGTTGTACTGTTATTTTGTAGTTGGCTGCCCCGCTGACTGGCTGAACGTAGGATCAACGTGCTTTGTTTTAGAACTGGAAGTAGGACGCTGAAGGAAGCCAGAGATTATTGCCAGGTATATAATTAACTACACCAGTAGTTGCTAAGCAACATGGCGTTTCCTTGTGACACTATGCTGACGTCATATTTGTTATACTATCTCTTGTTCCAAGGATAGTGTCCTCAATTATTTCCACGAAACTAACCCAGACACTTAAATAAAGATTTCATTAATTAATTCGTTCATTCGTTCATTCGTTCATTCGTTCATTCGTTCATTCGTTCATTCGTTCATTCGTTCATTCGTTCATTCATTCGTTCATTCGTTCGTTCGTTCGTTCGTTCGTTCGTTCGTTCGTTCGTTCGTTCGTTCGTTCGTTCGTTCGTTCGTTCGTTCGTTCGTTCGTTCGTTCGTTCGTTCGTTCGTTCGTTCAAACATTCATTAAACAAAATGTGCTATTCCTAATTAAAATCTACGAGCTTAGAGTGTCATTGTACCACGAGTCAACTTCGATCCCGAGTCAAGCTCGAGTCACGAGTCAAGTTCGAGTCAACATCAAATTTCATTTTTTTCCTTTATAATATAATTTGTATTTTCTTTTTTTTTAAATTGCGATTCTTGTTTTCATATTAACGCGCCAAATCAGCTGCCGTCCAATATCCAATATCACTGTAAGAGCAGTTGGCCGTGTTTGGTTTTCAGTAGTTCAAGCGCCTATTGCTCGCTTTCAATAAAGTTACCCCTTCGATCTCTTTTTGTTCACTTGCATATGACTGAAGCGGAAGAAATGAATTACCTCAATTTATAAGGAAACGAAAGTACCATGGTGGATGGGGCTTAGATCGCGGAGGGGGGGGGGGGGGGGGGGTGGATTTTTTTTGTCAGCGAGGAAATGGGCCGAATTTAAAACAAACACTCGCGCTCACAAATCGCAACAGTACATTGATGCGCGCCATACTTTTGTCGCTCGACAAATTTTAGGCTTCATTTTTTACTAGCCTACTAAACAGAAGTCTGTGCTTGCGTTCTCAAAATTTCCCCCGCTCGAGAGAGACTGGTATATCATGCAGCTCTACAGATATCCGTGTAGTGTCTTTGATTGGTTGTCGCGGCTTACGCGCGAAAATTCAAAACCAAGCAACATCCAATCAGAGACACTACGCAACAACAACAACATCAAACAATTTATTTGTACCAAGAAAAACACAAATTCACAGTCGGAAACTCGAAATTCCTGACGTCGTAAACCGAGCAGATTATCGTATCATATTTTACACTTCGCAGTTCGGTGACGCCTTCAGGACACTCCTTGCTATGATTTTCAACTTGTGTCTTGTCCGTTGATCTTTATATATATTCTATTTCTCCACTGACGCAAAGTATACTTTGGTAGTACATGATACATGTGGTAGTGCTGTTGCCAAGTGTAATGATCCTTGAAGAACACACCAAACCTGAGAAGGTTAAAGAAAGGTTAAGTATGTATACAGAAGCCTATTGGCTTCATCGGGCCGGTATATCACCAGTCTCTTCGGAGGCGTGGGTTCGTATCCCACCGCTGCCACCACGCCACAAGATTAAGATCCAACACCAGGCTAGCAAGAGGTAAATCGTCTTTAATGAAAGACACGTTGATCACACAACAACCAAATCAAGATGGCTGACCGAGGGACGCCGACCCAGGGTCGCGCGGTTCTATACATGCGGCCGCTTACCTAAACTAACAACAAAACTAATAACAATAATAATGGCGCTGTTTCCATAGCATGAAGTGATTAGCAGTATCGATACTCCTCTGGATTGGAATGCTAGTACCTCCAGAATTCAGGCTTCACCCCAACGCGCTAATCATTAGTCCACCACGCCACCCACAGAAGCAACCAAGACCGCAGAGTTTTTAGAGTTCTCTTACTACAATTTAAGAACAACGAAGGCGTACAGCTTCCTTTGTAAGAGGGATATACCCATTTAAAAGTTTTATCAGTACGTTATTCTTACCTTTGTGAGTTGATCCACAGCCTGGTTGGAGCCCAATTAACACTTGCGCGTGACCATAACTTTTCTTTTCGTCCACTCGATCGTCTGTTTTACTCTCTGGTCTTCTGACCCTCGAGCACAAATACAATTATAGTTCAGTAACCAAAGCATCATTGGTGATTTTTTCAGATGAAATACAAAAATAACAGACGCAAAGTGACGTTTTACTAGTATGAACGAATTAATTTTATTTTTTAGTTTTCAGGATCGTCTAACCCTCGGGCACAAATATAATTATGGTTCAGTACCAAAGCATCCAATTTATTGTTGTGGTTTTTTCAAATGACATATACGAAAATCACTCAAAATATGAAGGTAGACGCAAAGTAATGTTTGCTGGTTTCGTGACTGATATCCATGCATTTTTCTTTCATGGAGAAGTACAACTGTCTTAAGAAAAATCCAGGATTTGGTAATACTCTACGTGATTTATTTTATTGCATGCAATCAGTACCCCTGCTTGAATACAGACACAATCCTCTGGGGGTTAGAGAGCGATGGCTGTTATTATATATATATATATATATATATATATATATATATATATATATATATATATATATATATATATATATTATATATATATATATATATATATATATATATATATATATATAATGTGTCGGTAGTGGTATCACGAGGAGGAATTATCTTAAACCACAACGAGTCACTGTTCAGTTTATGCATTTCTGTGAGTTGACACCCGGTACTCATGATACCTACGTGCAGTGCTCATTAGGGTGAATTCCATCCGGGTGAGTGACCGACATCGCGACCCGCCCACGCAACTGCAACCTTGCCTCGGGACGTGAAAGTAAACAAGCACCAAGTGGAGCGCGCGAAACTCTCCACCTAGCTGGGATCACGTGATTACCTACAATCTCCCCGAATTTCAAACTCAAAACGTTCTTAGCTTGTTTGGGTATTGATCCCGTTTTTTCTTCAGTTACGAGAAACGAGTTGTTATTCTCGATCTTGAATTGCTTCAGTGGTCAATAACCAAGTGTTACAAAGTATACAGTTTGATTAATTTTTACCTGAGCAGCAGTTGTGAATTTATCCACAGTCGGTTGGTGTCAGGATTAATCCAGTTCTGCCGTTGACCCAGGAAATACTTTCTCTCGCGTTTGACCAGAACTTGTCTTTCTATGCTGAGGATCATAAATGACAGTATCAGAACTCGATCGTCTGTTTTACTAATATTACCTCCGTGTCTAAACTAGTTAAATATATTTACTGATTGCACAGAATGAGAAACTCATCATTTACCTCTAGATATCCACTCTCCAGTCCTTTGTATTTTCTTCATACTGAATTTGCATCGTACTTCAACTTTTCTTGAAGAAACTTGCCGTGACCAATGCATGTCTCAGGCGTGAGAAAATAATACAGACGAATATATATCCACCACTGCCACTGAAGCTTACTACAATACAGTCTTGAAATGCTGGACATTCTCTTGAACTATAAATCCGATGCGTAATCTCGCACACATTGCCATATTTGCCAACCAGACGAATTAAAGTTGCAGTCTCGGCGTGGCGAACTTGTTCAAGAAAGGCCAATGATCATTGCACTGTGACTTGTTAACTGGCTGTATCTTTTATAAGGCAGGTCTTTCATCTGCTGATATTGACAGAAGGCCCGTAAACGTAACACATCGAAGTGGATGATTCTAGAAGCGATCCAGTTCTGTTCAAAAGTTATTCCGTTGCAGCCGCAAAGTAATAAGTCGGTTAAAAAATTTGAAAGTGCAAATGGGTTGAAGTGCGCATGGATGAATAAAATCAATTCAATATTACATGTACTTTTGAATCAATTACAATGAAATGTGCGAGTTTCCCGCCGACAGCGAAACAATAATAATTTTAAGTACTTGTATCCACAGAGGCGTACAGTTATTTGCATAACAAGTAAAGTTGTTACTTCAGGTGCGGTAATACGGAGTGAGTGTAAAAAGTAACTGATATGATGGAAACTGTATTCGCGAATTTCCGAGTAATTCAGTTACGATTATTCCTGCGACGTTTTCAAGTAGCCTGAGGTGTCTAGAGTAGACTACGAGTAGTCCCAAAATTTTCTCAGATCGAGCGGGCGAGCGCGTGGAAATCTCTCTCCCGCGAGAAGACGCGACGCCTACTCGCTCGATCTGAGAAAAATTAGGGACTACTCGTAGTCTATGTCTGGAGTTTCTTTAAAATCAGCTATTTAAAAATAAAAGAAATGACATTTGATGTTGACTCGAACTTGACCCGTGGCTCGAGCCTGACTCGTGCTATGATGAAACTCACGCGTTATTACATGTCGCGGTATCGTATCGTTTGACTTTTGCATATTTCACTTGTATTTACTTATTTAGTATTATGGAGGACATGTGGCATCGACGTCTTTACCAGACGATATGGAATTTATCAACATGGCATTACAGGCATCAAGACCAGATGGAAAACCCCCCGTGCCTGTATGGGTGACGACAGAAGGCGACTTGGTATGTGCCTATATTATATCCAGAAAGTTAACTTAATATATTTATTTTTATCCATTTCTTGGAAGGCCGACGTTTTGTTTTGTCTTCTTAATCTCATAGCTTCAAAAGGAAAAAAATGTTTGCTCTTTACTTACAATTCAGTTATATGCCAAACTCGATAAAGAATGGCTTGCGCTCACACCCAGCCATCCCGGCGTCGAGTAAACTTTCGCGCGCACAGATTTCGCGCGTTTTATTTTCCTCCCGCCTCGGTTATCTGCCCCTGGGTCTCCAAGGGTGACGCTCACGAAAGTTATGGTGGACCTTTTCAACTTTAGACTGTTCCAGTTCCCTCGCGGCTGCAACGATCTGAGAAAATAGAGAGGCTGTGAACAGTCTATTTCAATTAACTTATGAAGCAAAGTAGACTACGTACTTAAAAGCTAGTATTGAATTCCCCCTTTTCTTTAAACATCTCTTCCCTTGTGTATTTCGTATCCCACAATAACTCGTTTTATCGGCTACATGCTCAAACTTATCATGTATTCAATGAAAAGTCGTCGAAATAATATTTTACTCCTTCACAAGGAAAACAAATGTTTGCGACTGTACTGTGATGTGCATGGATTCCAAAATACCATCCGCGTCGTAATGGCGCCAAACTGACACGTGTAAATATGCTGAACGCTGATTGGCTAAAACATTCTGTTTTAATTGATCATGAACAGGAAGAGGAGAATAGTGGTGAACAGACGAGCCCGCGATGTACCGTGATAACACAAAACAGAGTCCAGCAAGTTGTCCCGTGTAACAGTCTTTATCCTTTTGTCTGCACAAGAACCGCTGGTAAGAAAAATATGATAAACTAGTTGATATCTAGCCTGCGAGAGCAGCCGGTTTTTTCGGCTAGTTGATATATCAAGAGAGGATGATCTAAGAGAAGGATTCCGGCCCCCTGCCCCATGATAATTTTTTGAAATATATTCATTAAAATTAATAGTTTCGCACCATGCCGGGCAATTTTTTTTTTACGCCCACTTCAAGATGGCGGAAAGATGGCGGCGTTAAGACTTTTTCCACAAAAAAGGGAACACAATTCATGAATTGAGTTGATTCGAAGCCACAATAACCTTATTCCCTAGCACAACATAATTGAGCATCTAGCTTCCCGAAACACTAAGTTTTAGGGCAATAACGTGCTCCCGTAACATACGTCAATATTGACCAATACTAACCGGTTTACTACGAACGAATCATAAAATCGCTACTTAACATCAAAATTTAAACCATTTTTTAACGTCAAACAGTAAAACGTTGGCTAAATTCAAATTCTAAACTGTTGATAAACCCGAAACAATATTAGTCGCTTAAAAAATACAAAATGTAAATGGCCGCCATCTTGAAGTGGGTGTAAAAAAAAATTTAGCCCATGCCGGTGGAAGTTATTTCTGATCGAGGATCCGACATCACGTTACTCGAACTGACCAATCAGGTAGCCCCCTGGACTTTGTAGGATAAACATAACGGATACGCCACCGAAATGAATTGACCGTGAAGGCCTGGGAGAAAGCCGTATAGGAACTAGGCAAGTAGGTGCTCTAACCACTGAGCTACAGAGGCAACCATAGTGGAGTGAGTCGAATATTGGCTACAAGGGAACACTGATTACCAGACAGCCGAGTTGAAGAAATTCTCACGAGAGCCAACTCTCAGCAGCTCTCATCTTCGTTTGGCCCGGGCTTAAATATGAATTGGGTTAAAGACAAACTCAATAATTGCTTATCACAAAGCAAATTTTCATACTTTTATTATTTAATGATTAATCCAATTCAGGACCTCCCTGAAAACCACCCCGGCGAGAGGAGCCTCCTGTTAAAATATTGTTATTGTTACAGGTATTTATTGTTATTATGATAGTCGGTGCGTTTTACATATTTGACACTATCATTTCCTGTCTATTTTGTTTTAGTTATCCGCTGTCCAAATGGCTGTTTTCACAATGGCGACTGTGTTGGTGCGACATGTTTCTGCTACCGAGGGTGGACTGGACGCGACTGTTCTCAGCATCACTGTAATGATGTACATAACTGTTCTGGTAACGGTCATTGCGTGGGACCAAATGTGTGCAAATGTACACCGGGATTTATTGTAAGTTTGCTATCGAATGAAAGGTCACTAAAGCTATCATACTCACTTGTATGTATAGCGGTTTTCAATTGAGTGTCGTAAAACCAAAACGAATGCAACTTCAATGGACACTCACGACAAACGTATACAGCAGAACGAACCAATGGGAACTCCGGCGCCAAGCGCGGGAAAACGCGTGCGACCAAGGTTTTGGTTTTGGTTTTAGATCTGATTGGTTGAGTATCGGTTCCTTTTTCTGGTGCTTCTGCTAATCTCTCAAGTACGTATCTAGGAGAAGGCAGCGTGTCCGAGTGGTTATGGCGCTGGACTTGTCATCCGAACGTCCTTGGTTCGAGCCCTCCATCCTGTCACTAGCTGGATTTGTTCTCGGTAGTCCCGAGTTCAACTCCTCGGCCACGCTTTGTAAATAGCCAACTGGTTAGCCTCCTGCCAGTTGGGATCTTTAACTAACAATGTTGTGTTTATCTGAAATTCGAATATGTTAAACGCTCTTCAAACGTTATCTTTTTAATAAGGGTCATGTGACGTCACAACCATATTTGATGCGAAACGACGAGGTGACCTATCAAAGCGCGCGTTATATATTCACCTTTTTCCCTCTTTCTCTCAGGGTCGAGGCTGTACTTATTCCTACTGCACCAAGTTTCATCGCTGTTCGACTTGTTCCCAGGAACGCGCGTGCGGCTGGTGCGATAGCGCACAACAATGCATGCCGGGAACGTCCTTAGGGCCTTATGGCGAGAAGCAGTGCCCAGACTGGTTTTACTACACTTGTTATACTGTTGGCAGCGTTAACCATTGTTCCAACAAAATACAGGTAAAACTGGTTTTACAATTATATTGTTAATTGCTACTATAAGAAAAAGGCTTATATTAGCCCTGTTGTTTTAACCGTGTTTAAATTACGTTACTACTGCTGCTGTTGTTGCTGCTGTTGTTACTAGTCCACTACTACTACTACTACCCTCTTTGGCCCGCAAAAGCTATCAAAATCCAGTTTGAGATTTTAATTAATGAAGGAATTAGAGAGACGGTGCCCTTTGCTATTGATCATTTCCAGCCTTTGAGTCATGTTTCCTATCAACATTGCATGATAGAAAATACAGAACCACCTCTCAATTTTTCAATTTTGTTTTATTCACACTTTTTTCAAGATTACAGTAACAATGTACATAAGGAATAAAAAACGGTTGTTAGTGGGAATAAATAAAGGGCGTATTTCGTAGAATAGAAGTGTGCAGAAGCCAAAGTAGCAGAGCTTTCGAGTTAGCCCCTGCATTTGGATTATGTGAAACTATCTTATGGAATTGTAAACTTTACTCTTATTGGCACTTCAACACTACAACAGCAGCACAGCACTACAACTGCCAACTGGCAGTTAGTCTGCCCCAGGGTGGCCGTTGTAGAGAGAGGTTCGACTATTAATGATCCACCAGAGGGTATTGTCTTGATATTGCACCAAATTCTCAGGCACGGTATTTTTAAAAGAAGCTGTACAGCACGGTTGATCTTGCCAGGTACTGCCTAGAACTCACTGTTGTTATTTTTCAGAGAGTTGACTGCACCAACAGACAGTGTAACGTTACTCAAGATACAACTAGCTCAGAGTCGTGTCAGAAGTGTGAAGATCTACAGAAATGCTATAATTATGTGGTAAGTTACTGACCCAGTAAATATTTGATTACCTTGCTAGGAGCGCTGTGTCCCAACCATGAGAAAAAACAAGTCATAAAGTACGATAAATTTGAAGTCTGAGCGGACACTTTCTGCCCCCCCCCCCCCCCCCCCCAGGCAGGATAGGGTTAAAATATTGGATGAATAAGCCGTTAGGTGCGTCTGTTCGAGATATTTTGAAAGGCCCTTTAAATACATAAATTACAGTTTTTCCTACCCTTTTCTATTCTTCAACTCGTGCAATCCCTACCCCTTTTCGGGCGGAGCCTCCCCGTATAGTCCATTATATGGAGTACCCCCCCCCCCCTGGGGGCGGTTAAGGGTTCGTACGGGTCCTTGAAATCCTTGAAAATTCTCGCAAAATGCAAAAAAAGATGTGTTGAAGAACAAATAGTTTGTGGAAAAGTCCTAGAAAAGTTCCAGAAAACTGTTGCTTAAACATAGTATGAACCTTGTAAATCATAACCTGCGATCAGGCCAATTTTTCGCGCTCCTTGTTCTCTTTACAGGGTCGCGACCACGTAAAGACGAAGAGTAAACGAGAGCGCGGAAAAATTCGCCTGATCACAAGTTATGTAAATAATTTAAGATTTGTCGTTACTTTTACAGGAAAAAGGCAAATGCAGAGCGTGGAATGAGACTCGTTGTCCACATGGCTTGGTGGAAGTAGATTACACAGATCCAAAGCGAATAGATAAACACTCTGTTACGAAGCAATGTCAAGGTCATTGATCCTAACACCACCATCATCTACAGTTGTCCCGTGCTCCTTCCTGGTCGTGACGACGCAACGTCCGTGTTCGTTGCTCCTAGAGGTCTGGGATAAAAACCGGTGACGTGCTGTCCAGTGCACAATCGGGCGGCGTGATGCATGCGGTTAATGAGACATCAACCATAGGCAAGATTTGCATGAGTAAAATACCATCAGATATACAGTTAATTGAACCTCTCCACAACGGCAACTCTGCCAGGCAGAATTAACTGGTCGTTGTACAGAAGTGGCCGTTGTAGGGAGGTTTCAATAAGGGTAAAGTGCGGATCGGCGCACGGTAAAACAAGATTCTGGTACATACCTTTTAGGGGTTCCTTTCAAAACTTCGACGATCATCCCCGTCACTTTATATGGGAGGCCCCCCTCGGGCCCTAAGCCCCTTCGGGTCCCTGACTGTTTTGTTGTTCTACGTAACAGGGCCTTTCACGATAATCATTGGAACACCTTCAAAGGTTGAAGACGTCATTAAGTACGCGGATTTCACTCAGAAAGTTTCTCCAGTTGAGCTCGTTGACGAGTCGACACTGGACGAAGAACCAAATTCAGATGATTTGCAGGGCCTCATGGATGGAAATATTAAGTTAAACGCTTCTGATCTTCATGTGTTACCTGCGGGTAAGTCTCATAAATATTTCATAGTTTGTCCTGTTTTCCTGAACCGCCCTTGTTCAAAGGATACGTAACGCTGTCAACCAATCAAAGCAATATACCTTTCTCCAAAATGGCCGCCGCACATTCATATTACACTGAGCGGAAAATCAATACAAGCACCTGAAAGACCATTTCTTGTTTGGTAATCGTACAAGGTTTCGTTAGGTTAGGTTCTACCTGAGTCGAGAAAACGAAAGTTGAAAACTGGAAAATTTAGAGACGTTTGTATGACTGCATGGGAGTATACGCCATACCCCCAGTCCAGGGGGGGCTAGCAGCGAGGCCTGGGACCTAGTATATATGATTGCACATTTTAGAAAATTTGGCCGAGCGAGACTAAGTACTGGTTTGTTTAAAATAAACATGGCCGACGATGGCTGACATGACGTGCGTTTGTGTTCGTTCGGAAATATTTTGGCGATTCCACGTTCAAACATCTATGGGAACGATTCGGTCGCTGTTTAACTGAACTTTTGGTCATATGTGGGACACCATGGATGAAAATTCCACAGCAAACTCCCGTAGAGGTACGTTTCTCGAATGATTGACAGATTTCTTTACTTGTGCGATCATGTATTGCGGAAAAGCGGCAAGATCAAAGGGCGCTGCCTGCCCCCCCTGCCCCAGTCATACAAACGTCTCTAAATTTTCCAGTTTTCAACTTCCTTTTTCTCGACTCACCTCACCTAACGAAACTTCGTACGATTTCCAAACAAGAGGTGGTCTTTCAAGTGTTGGTATTTTAATCATTTTGAATTTTCGGCGGCCATTTTGGAGAAAGGTCTATTACAATGGCCAATCATAACAAATGTAATCAACAAACCAATGAGAACTCAAAGAAATTTAAACACACATTCCGATCGGAAGTTAGTTAACAATTTGAACTCAAACTTGACTTTCAGACACGTCAGTTTTCAAGTGCGTGGGACACATTTACAAATAGACGATGATCTAATATCCTCTCAGTTTCTGGTGATAAACAAAGAGCACGCCATAAGTGTTACAGCTGGAGATGTGGTGGTCTCTGCACAGAGTCACGGGTTTATCGAAAAGGTGGTTAGAGTCAATCAAACTTCGGATATGGTGTTTATGGAAACAGAGCTGGAAAGGTGTACAGAGAACTCTACATGGACACACAAGTAAGGCAGTAACTCTTATGTTACAATAAATGGCCGCCATAGTCCATAAATTCGCAATGCGTCTGTGCAAGTAAGATTAATGGCGTTGTTGTTAACACATTTTACAGTCAAAGTTTTTGTTGTCTGTTTCATTTTTAAGGTTTAAGCCTCGTGTGCCAGATTCCCCATCTGATGATGACGTAGTCTGTACCGGTGGTGATAACAGTTATGGCTTGATAATAACTGAACCTGAACAACAACAGATATCAGTTAATGATTCGATCATAGGAAGGAGCAGTAATCCCTTCATTGCAAAGGTTGGAAAACAATTGTTATTTTTTACTGAATCTAGTAGAATTAAAGTTACCGTATGTACCCTAAGGCCCAGTTCAGACGCCGTACTTCACATGAGCCGAATCGAATTCGATGAATTAAGTTCATGTGAGGTATGGCGTCTGAATCAATTCAGAACGGCTGAATGAATTCGGATCGGTGAGGGTAAAAGGCGGAATGATTTTGCGGAATGGCATGTGGCAAAGACTTGCGGAATGGCATAATTATGCGGAATAAAATTACTTAAAGAAATATATTTACTGCAAAATAACCGCTTTACGTAATGCTGCGGGCTCAAACATACGATCTTGTCACGTTTCAAGATGTCGGATGTTCGGTGACAAGAAGCGTTACAAGCGTATAGGTTAAACTTAACCCATTTACAACGCCACTTTTGTGTTCGTCGTAGCCATATTTTTCGGTCAACACAAAGTAAAATTATCCTTCAAGTGATATTCTGTATTCTGGAGGTAAATTATTTTAGTTATCAGGTTGTATTTTTAGGAAGAAAATCCATCACTTTTTATTTTTTTATTGCTGCAAAGTTTACACAGAAAAATGGCGTTTATATATGAAACTGCGTGGTGGAATTTGCCGAAAATGTCGGCAAGTTGCTCTTCGAATGTGCATGAATCCACTAGATAGAAGGTGCCTCTAAGCGCGACTTATCTTCTTGGCGAATTTAGTGCTCGAAGTTGGGTTGTTTTTGTGAAGTGTCACGCGTGTGCACAGTCACACAGTCTATCATCAAATCCAATTTTAATTTATTGATATCTTCTGAGAGCTGCCGTTTTCCAAGAAATCATAGCACCCATATAACTGGCAAAATATAACCCATTGATCTGTTCATCTGGATCTGTCATGGATTTATGCTTATCACTCAAATAATTTTATAATTCGTGACTTTCATTTCTTGCACAGAATCGACACAGAACACTTCTTCCTCGTGAAAATACAACCTGATAACTAAAATAATTTACCTCCACAATACAGCATATCACTTAAGGGATAATTTTTCTTTGTTTTGAGCGAAAAATATGGCTACCACGAACACAAAAGTGGCGAACCTATACGCTTTCGAACGCTTCTTGTCACCAAACAGCCGCCATCTTGAACAATATCGTATGGTTTGAGCCCGCAGCATTACGTAAAGCGGTTATTTGTAGTTAATGTATTTCTTTAAGTCATTTATTCCGCATAATTATGCCATTCCGCAAGTCATGCCACATGCCATTCCGCAAACTCATTCCGCCTTTTACCCTCACCGAATTCGGATCGGCTCAGCCGTTCTTCCCGCCTGGCTCAGCCGGGAATAACGGCTGTGGACCGGCTTTGATTCAGACGCCGAACTTCACATGAGCCGAAACAAATGCATGAATTATTATAATGTATTTTTCAGTATAACAGCAATTTTCCCCTATTAATTTAAGTTCGGCTGAATTAAGCTCGGCGTCTGAATCAATTCAGCCGGGCTAAATTAATTTGGGTCGGCCTAAATTCGAATTCGATTCGGCTCATGTGAAGTACGGCGTCTGAACTGGGCCTAACACGATAACCGAAACTAAAGTACAAATGTAATGCAGTTAGCCAATCACAATTCGCTCAGATAGCGCAATGAGCCAATCAGAACTTGTAGTAATACTTTGCAACTGGTGGCAGACGCGGGTAAAATGGGTTTAACTAAATCACGATTAATTGATTTTAGTTTTGTAACTGACTGACAAAGAATTAGAAAGTATGTGTCGTTTGTTAGATGGTGCTTTTGTTCTTCGGTTTAGGGTATTGTTTTTAGTATGAGTGTCGTCACGATATTTTAAAGGAGCTATGCGAAGTGAAAAATCACCTTTAAATTGAAGAAAGCCTCAAAATAATAGTTCACTAAGGTAGAAAAACACCAAAGAGGTAATAATAAACCAAACAGGAAGAAGGATGTCTAACAGGAATTATAGCATATATACAAAACTCAATTTTTACCCGTTCCAATTGTTTGCAGGTGATAGAGTCACACGTGACTGGTGACTTTTTGCTGATTCGCAGGTTCTTCCTGTTCTGTCTGTTATAAAACGGTACCGGCGGTAACCGTGGTTAGTCTAGAGGCCAACTGCACAAGGACACAGAAGACACAAGAGGGACATTGACAAGGAGACAATAAGGTTCATCAGGAAGAGTCATCGAGCGGAAAACAAGTTTTCGGTGAGTGTAGAAAACGCAAGTATCCACATTCGAGGAATTGCATACAGTTTGAAGCTCCCTAAGCGGACACTCTCGTAGGCGGACAACTCTACTTTACGGGCGCCTTGACAAAACCCCGTTTGAACTCTCAGAACTCATACAAACTCGGTTATTTACACATTCCCGTTCGCGACCAGCTCCAGTTGCGGACACTTTCAGCTTTCCGAGGGTGTCCGCTTACGGGAGCTTCGACTGTTATAAAATCCCCGTAAGTGCCCGTAGGACGCGTCTGTCGATCTGGCGGTCTGTCTATCTGTTTGTCTGATTGATTGACTGACTGATTGACTGATTTGCTAAGTGACGCACTGGCGGTCTGTCTGACGGACTCACGTATGTACGAACGGACGAACTGACTGCCTGACTGACTGTTTTTCTTTCTTTTTGTGTCTAGCTTTTTGGCAAGGGTTCATAACTGTCCAACAGACGTTCAAAATGTATGCAGACTTTATTGTTTCCATGGGCGTGTTCACTGACCGAGATGAGAACGGCGACGAATTCATCACAGACGCCTTGTTTGGTTTGGAGATGATTGGTGAAGTCATATACAACGTGGATGTACAGATTGGAATTGAAGTTAGGTAAGAAATTAAAAGATGCCACTTTTATTGTCGTCGCCGTTGCATAGGAGAATCCAGGGGGAGGAGTGACGGGGTTACACCCACCCCTCTATGAGAAGTGGTTTTAACTTGTTTTGTACTGAAGGAAGATGCCCTGAGATTCTTGCCTTTGGTGCTCGTACGTATACCCAGTCCCTCCCCTCCCTTCATAAAATCCTGGACCCCCCTTAGTTCTCGTTGTCATTAATATTGATATTAACATTGTTAAATTTGTAAATGATGTGGTTACTATGAAATTATGGGGTAAAATGTTATTTTCCTCTACTTTTCTTCCGTTGTAGTCGCGATTATATCAAGGGCACGTATTCCATCCTTAAACCTGTGCAGTTAGGATCTACGTTCTGCGTCCCTATCACAGGCGTGTGTATTCCATGTGCGTTCTTCCTGGAGGCGAATCTCGAGTCAGTCATAAAAGTTGTGGTAAGACACGGAGTCAGATAGTTGATATTCATACGTTTATTTTAAACACAATTTCTTAGCCTATCAGAGCAGTTAAAATCAATAATTAGTTTATCTTTTTCATTGGCATTGTTATTGTTGCTGTTTTTCAGGGAAAGGCGTATGTCCCGTTATCACTGAAGACTTCAGTTCAGTTAGGAATGGGAGGATTCTGCTCAAGGTTCGGGGGATGTCGGACGATCAATCCTCATGTAAGCACCGCAATACTGACTGCAGTATTCATTCGTTTAGACCCAGCAAATCGACTATCATCACCTCGGGTCAAACGAGAACGACGACTCTCAGGAAACATTTGAGCAAGTTCAAATTCGATGAGAGTCGATGAGAGTGCATACGAGTTTCAGGCCAAACGAGAGCGAGAGTTTGAACTCTCAACAACTCTCATCCTCGTTTGGCCCAGGCTCTCTCATCCTCGTTTGGCCCGGGCTTGATAATCGATTTTCCAAACCACACCCTTTCTTTCATTCAGTTTATCTTTAACACGCGCGATGCCATTTACAACTCTTAGAGAAAGACATAATTTTGTCTTGTTTTGCAGTTTCAATTTAATCGTCGTTTTGGCAACGGCCGAGTTAAAGTTGAAGCCGAGATAGCAGCGGAGAGTCTTTTCGTTCCAAAAATCACATTCAGACTCCCATCCCTGCCGAGATTCTTGAGAAAGCTGGTGAAACGAATTTAGCAACCTCTGGATAAAGGTCTTCAAAAACTTCCGTAAGTAGCACTTGACAACATTGTTATAACATGTAACCTGGCAAAATGATGGGGGGGGGGGGGGGGGGGGGGGAGCCGTGTTAATAAACGATATTGCACCGCTCTAGCAGATTTCCTGGCATTTCTATAAGTTTATATTCATTTGATATCATTGTAGTTGGTTACAGCCGCTGGCGACAGCTCAGATACCGGGGATTTTTCAATTCTTCGACTGAGTGCGGAGGTTCCCTTTGGACTGAAGTGCGCTGCCAAACCTGCAGCGAGAAATGTATGAAGGAGCAGAGAGAACCCTACGAGTTCGGCATCAGCTTCGGGTTCTCGGAAGTTGTCGGGAAATTGGCGATTGGTTTTGGCAAAAAGAATTACAATTTGGCAGCTCTGAGTCGGAAGATTTACGGTGGAGCGTTATACGAGGACAGGTTTGTTTAACCCTTAAACCTTGTGCCAATAGACCATTTCCGAGTTACCTTTTGCCTCTGTTTCAAAACGAGTCCTGGGCCCAGTTGTTCAAAGCATGGATAACGCTATCCACCGGATAAATCGCTATCCAGTGGATAAGTGTTCACAAAACAAACTACGCTATCCACTAGATAGTGATTTATCCGGTGGATAGCGTTATCCACCCTTTGAATAACCCGGCCCTGGTGTGCAACCTTTCATATATGGAAATTATTTTGATTTGCAAGACAATCGGATGAACGCGCAGGAAAACTCATTTCCATATGAAAGGTTGTGCACCAGGACTCGTTTTGAAACAGAGGCAGAAGGTAACTAGAAATGGTGTATTAGCACAATCTATTGATGAAAACCTCGGAGTGTAAACCATTCAAATGAAAGCAACACAGCAATGTATTGAACAGTACTTCTATGTGCTACTGTTTATTATGCTGTACAAGGTGGTTCTAACTTTTAAGGACGTTCGCGCCCAATTCTTCCCACGTTCAGATTTTGCTGCAGTTAGATAATGACCAACTCATGTCAGAAATGCAAAAAAAATGGGGGGTCACCGTGCTCGTTTTCGGAAATAAAGCGCATTGAAGACCGTAGTGTTTCTAGAAGCTTTGGTCATATGAAGTGATATCGGCTTCAATGCTATCAGCAAAAAAAAAGTAAAATGGAGAACTCTAGATAAGATCGATGTGTTGATTTCAACGCAAATAGGCCTATTAAGTAAATTTTTGCAGCTGATGTCATTCCTTTAGGTAAAATTAGCCTTACAGAAGGATACTTGTAAGTCATGCACACCCGAATTCATAGAACAATTTGATCGCAAATGAGTAGAAAAAGCGAAATAATCAAAACTTCTCACGTTCAGAATTTGTTTGTTTTTTGTTGAAATGGAGAGAATCAGTAAAGGAAGTGATTTATGAAAAGAAAATCAGGGTCACCGTGCATCCAAGAGAGTAAAATCCTCGCCAAGTTATTCAAGCGGCCTCCAGCTCTATATTTGTCCAGTTCCATTCTCAGCGCGCGCGCTGGATGCATGACGCGGCGCGCGCGCGTGCGGCATGAATAGCGTGCGCAGTAAGGATGTGTGACCATTCAAATGAAAGCTACTGAGCAGTACTTTTTGTGGTACTGTTCATGTTTCGGTATATACAAAAATGATTTATTTTTTTCAAATGTTAAGTTTGGTACTCTTGCGAGTTAAAAGGGCTAAAAGTGATCTGGTCTCAGCAACTTCTCCTTAAAATGTCAATACAAAGTCAGGCATGTATCTTACGAGAATTAACGAATTGATCATCATCATATTGCTAAAAATAATTTCACTCTGATGACGGCAATTCAAATACTTTAAAAGTATTTTATGGGGATTTCGCCAGTTTACAAGTTAATAGCCATTTCAATGAAACATTTATAAATTAAAGTCGACATAATTCCCATAAAGCGAGAGGTTTGTTCATTCATTCAGATTAAAATACACCCCGAAATAAATCTGTAAGTATTAAGACTGACGGTGGAATTTAGAGCACCATATGTTGCAATGTACTTAATCACATGTTGTTGTTTTTTCTTCCGTTTCAGTTTTTGCATACCGTGTGAAAATTCCAAGGTAAAGTTTACGCGCGCAGTGCCTTTGACCGCTGTAAAGGTTTTCACGGGTTGTTGGAAGCGTGATGATCAATTTGAAAATTAAAATTAAAATTGGTGTCACCTGTCGGAATGGTTAGCGCGTTGGATTGCGGTTCGAGCGATCCGTGTTCGCTTGGCAACACACTTAATTCACAGTCCCTCCCTCCACCCAGGAGTATAAATGGGTACGACAAAATGCTGGGGGAGGGGTAACCTGCGATTGACTAGCATCCCATCCAGGGGAAGTAGCAATACTCCTAGTTGGCTTCATGCTACAAAAACCGGGACAAGCTCCGGCAGTGTGGGCAAGTTCAGCCCGAGTGCGGCTTTACCTTTTTACCTGTGCAAGCTAAAATTTGTTCCTGTAGCCGAACGTAGTTTGAAATAATTCAAGCCGTTAATTTTTGTATTGGTTTCTCCTTTCAGCCTGCGTGTGGATGTCCCACAACTCCTCCGCCAACAACAACAGAACGCACCACAACCGAGAGAACTACAACAGAATTAACAACGGTAGCTACAACAGAAATGACAACAAAAATGACAACAGAAATGACGACCGGGACTGCAACTACCGTGGGAACTACAGAGATGACCACCGGGACTGCGACTACCCCAGGGACTACAGAAATGACCACCGGGACTGCGACTACCCAGGGACTACAGAAATGACAACTCCATTTACTGGAAGTACTACGCCGAACACCGGGACCACGGCTACACCTACACCTACAACCTCCGGGACAACTCCACCCCCAACCACCCCTCCCCCTTGCGAATGCCCGAATGGTGAGAAGGGAATTGTTGATCCTGATGGGAACTGTGACTGTCCACCGTAAGTGTCACGTGATTCACTACTTATAAAATACATTGAGTTTATTCTGTGAACTGTAATAATTAACAAAATTGTTTTCTCACTGATTTGTGGAATACAAACTGTAGTTAATTCTAACTAGATCAGGATAGAAAGCAATTTATAAATCGATGACAATTTTAGGGAGAAAAATCAAAGGTATCCAAGCCATGCCAAGCCAAGCTGGAAAAAGCGAGTCTCACAATTGTTTGTTTTTTTTCATTTTGCAATCCATTTCCATCCTCGCCTTCGTTAGTCATCCTCACTCCCTAATGGATTCTTTTATTCGTCGAGTATCTTTTTACAAAACGAAACTATATTCTTGTTGACTTTCTATGATATAGGCATGTTTTTAACTTCTCTGAAATTATGCTAAATCGATTTACCTTTAACATAATGAAAGAATTAGTCAATGTAGTAACTTCGTACTATAGGCTAGCATTTAAATCTACACTATAAAGGAAATAACAGAGGTGTCCACTGCTGCTAGCAAGGAACAGTTAGAAGTTTTTATAAATGCAATTAGGTTTCCTTACTTTTAAGGGATTGTCCAAAAGGCAAGAAAGCTGTAATTGTAAACAATCGCTACCAATGCCCGGATCATCCACCGTGCGGTGAACCCCCGAATTGTGTTGTGGGAAGGAAAGGACCCGAATGTTCTCAACCTGATGTACAGCCTTGTTCAGGTGAGGTTTTCAAGAAAATACTATGTCACAATAAATTAAGTCGCTTTTTTGTGATGTACAAAAGTAACTTCAAACTGAAAAAAAAAGACAAATAATAGTTTACTAAGATAGAAAAACACCAACGAGGTAATAATAAACCAATCAGGAACAAGGATGGTTGAGATTGGGGAAGATTAAGACAGTTGAATTACGAACGAAGAATTTCAAACCGAAGGAGACCCGATATAATAGTAAGATACTAAGATAGAAAAACACCAAATAGGAAATAGTAAAACCAAAATGGAACAAGGGTGGTTACGATTTTGGAAGATTGAGACGGTTTTTCTAACGACGAACTTGAAAGTTTAGTCTACATTTTTCAAGATACACCGTATTATTGACGAATCTTTCCCATTGACCTCGAAAGCCGGTGAGGGTAAAAGGCGGAATGATTTTGCGGAATGGCATGTGGCATGACTTGCGGAATGGCATAATTATGCGGAATAAATTACTTAAAGAAATATATTTACTGCAAATAACCGCTTTACGTAATGCTGCGGGCTCAAACATACGATCTTGTCACGTTTTCAAGATGTCGGATGTTCGGTGACAAGAAGCGTTACAAGCGTATAGGTTAAACTTAACCCATTTACAACGCCACTTTTGTGTTCGTCGTAGCCATATTTTTCGGTCAACACAAAGTAAAATTATCCTTCAAGTGATATTCTGTATTCTGGAGGTAAATTATTTTAGTTATCAGGTTGTATTTTTAGGAAGAAATCCATCACTTTTTTATTTTTTATTGCTGCAAAGTTTACACAGAAAATGGCGTTTATATATGAAACTGCGTGGTGGAATTTGCCGAAAATGTCGGCAAGTTGCTCTTCGAATGTGCATGAATCCACTAGATAGAAGGTGCCTCTAAGCGCGACTTATCTTCTTGGCGAATTTAGTGCTCGAAGTTGGGTTGTTTTTGTGAAGTGTCACGCGTGTGCACAGTCACACAGTCTATCATCAAATCCAATTTTAATTTATTGATATCTTCTGAGAGCTGCCGTTTTCCAAGAAATCATAGCACCCATATAACTGGCAAAATATAACCCATTGATCTGTTCATCTGGATCTGTCATGGATTTATGCTTATCACTCAAATAATTTTATAATTCGTGACTTTCATTTCTTGCACAGAATCGACACAGAACACTTCTTCCTCGTGAAAATACAACCTGATAACTAAAATAATTTACCTCCACAATACAGCATATCACTTAAGGGATAATTTTTCTTTGTTTTGAGCGAAAAATATGGCTACCACGAACACAAAAGTGGCGAACCTATACGCTTTCGAACGCTTCTTGTCACCAAACAGCCGCCATCTTGAACAATATCGTATGGTTTGAGCCCGCAGCATTACGTAAAGCGGTTATTTGTAGTTAATGTATTTCTTTAAGTCATTTATTCCGCATAATTATGCCATTCCGCAAGTCATGCCACATGCCATTCCGCAAACTCATTCCGCCTTTTACCCTCACCGCTCGAAAGCAGAGTCCTTTGCTGGAAATGATCAATAGCTCACATAAAACTAGCCTGCGTAGCTGGCGGTCTTGTTGGCGCGCGATGCAAAATTCGTAAGCGGCGAAGCCGCGACAGCGAGCCGCGAGAGTTGGACAGGGTCGAAAGACCGCCTGCTCTAATGCTGCCCACTTTTATCACCTTTATTCACCTCCTTTGGTGTAATTAAATTAGCCAATCAGAGAGAAAGCTGTATCGAAACTTGTCAATGATTTTCTTCTCAGCAAACATGACGCTTTTGGTGTTTATCACTCATGCAGAAAAATTAGCGGCTCGCTGTCGCGGCTTCGCCGCTTACGAATTTTGCATCGCGCGCCAACAAGACCGCCAGCTACGCAGGCTAACATAAAACGTAAATGAACTTAATGTTATTGTTTATAGTAATAAAATTTAAAACGTAACCAGTAGGCTCTCTCGCAGAAGTGTTTTACTAACAAATCCAAATAATTTTCCTATAGCATTGAGCTTTTATCTTAGCCAACATCTACAGAGTAAAGGTCCCTTGTATAATTAAGTACTTCAGACAAATGAGCTTATATTTTTCTCTTATTTCACGTTGATAATTCGTATCGCTTTATTTCAGGCGACTGTTCTGGTAACGGTGTGGCTGTATCTGTAGCAGACTGCGGGTCTCGCTGTGTTTGCTCGGCCAGGTGGACTGGAACTTGCTGCGAAACGAGGCAACCGGTGAGGAACTGGGGCGATCCTCATCTAGAGACATTAGACGGTGAGCCAGTCTCTTTTTCTCTCAGTTGTGAACAAAAAACAATAATTGAGTTGTCAAGTGTGTATGGTTTTTTTAAAGGAAATTAGTTTTTACTTTCTAATAGTAGCTACTTTGAGGAATGAAGTGATATGCCCGGTGCCATAATGGAATGGCGAGTGAGTGCATTGGACTTCAGCTGGGGCCGGATTCACGAGCTATTGTTAAGAAAACAATACTTAGAATAGATCTTAGTATAGAAGGGCTTCGTAAGGGCTTCGTGAACCCGGCCCCAGTTTCCTTGTAAGATTGGAGCCAAGGCCATTGACCCTATGGCTGTACTTGGGCAACATATCATAGCACTTCTCTCCACCCAAGTTTCCAGGTTTATAAATGTGTACAGATAAATTGTTAGTGCGATTTGTCGGGCGATGTGCAAGCATCCTATCCAGGGAAGTAGCAATTACTCCTAGTGGTTTCACACGGAAACAGGAGATAAGCGCCCGCACAGATGAGCCTACAAGTTTGTTCAGTTTCTTGTGAAGAGCAACATACTATCTTACCTTAAATTCTTAAGAATTCTTGAGAAAACGTTCTCGTTTTTCTTCGCAGGAATCGAGTACGATTACTACGGCATTGGTGAATTCTGGGGCTGTAAGAGTGTCTTCAATGACTTTGGAATACAGTTCCGTTACTTTGCCTACCAGCGAGCATCATTGACAGGGGGTGTGGCTATAAAGGCGGGCTGAGTGTCCTGTCAATCATGACTGTCAACACCAGTGATCCTAAAGAATTTCCAAATCTACGGTAATTATTGCTATAAATCAATTCTTTCTAATAAATTAGGATTTTTTTCACTTTTAATACGCACAGTATTTAATTTCATACATCATACTCTTGTATGCACTGCAAATGTCTGAAAGTCATTAGAAAAGACAATTTAGTGTAAATTAAATCAGTGGGTCTAACAGTTAAAAGTATGAGCTTATCATAAAAGTTACTCAAGTTATCACAAGTGTCATGTAATTGGCGTAGTTCCATACAAACGTCTTTGCTTCGGCGTGGGGCTAACGCTCGAAACGGAACCCATGATCAGTTTACCAAAATGATGTCCACTTTTTTACAGAATCGATGGAATGCTGGTGAACTTAACAGCGCGTGTTGGACAGAAGATGAAGCTTAATAATGGAACTGTTGTCATGGATATCCAAACGACTTTCAGTTCATTATCAGACGAGACAGGAGTTGTGCTGATATCTTTGCAATACGAATCAGGTTTGTGGAAATCCTTATGAGTTAGTTTTGTCAACTCCGTTGAAATCACAGACCATGATATGGGAAACATTGAAACTATAAGCTACGTCATCATTCGATTTATTTTTTCCTTTCTTTTGATTGGTCGAGAGACCACAACGTTACCTGCAAATAACTACCTATTGGATGATACTTTGCTCATGCGCATAACCGTGTCCCTTGCCAGTTGCTGCAAATAATATTCTGCCCTTGTGTAATACTATCCATCTCTGCGGAGAACAAAGGCAGTGCACACTTTCCACCACAGACAAATCACGATGCTGCAAGAAACAAGAAGCAATCTGGGACGAGTCGCATCTCGCAGTCGCTTGTGGGATCGTACGTTCTGGGGACAAAATGGCGGCCAGCTTGATGACGCGTCCCCAGTAACGATCTGTGAGATGCGACTCGCCCCAGATTGCTTCTCGTTCGGCTAAAGTGGCGAATTGAGAGCGTTGAAATAAAGACACTGAACATCCCTTCTTAATCCAAAACGTTCTGTAAACAACAGCCATCAAAGCCCCCATGATGCATTGCCATCCAAGAGAGTATAATCTAGATTATACTCTCTTATGCCAACGATGTCGGACATTTTAAACTCATTTTTCTCTTCGTTTCAGGTCTAACAGTAACAGCTGACGTACGTCACAGTCACGCGATGGGCCGTCAGTACCTGAATGTGTTGATCACACCGACAGTAGCATTTAAAGGCCACACTGAGGGGCTCTGTGGAGTGATGGATAACGACCCGTCCAATGACTTTAAGGGCCCTGATCGAGAGCTATATAACGATCCTATTCAGTTCGCTGATTCTTGTAAGTGGAGCGTAAATAATATTATCGTTTCCAATATACGAAATTGCGTATAGTCTAGCCTGCTGGAGTAAAATGAAGCGTGAGTTGGAGGGGCGCGAGTGAGAGGAAGAAACGTCATAACAAAATGCAGATGTTTACGCTTTCGTATTTCCTTTGAGTGACATATTAATCACCCGAAGCGGCAAATTATTCCCTTGAGGCGCTCTCAGCCAATGGGAATTTTACGTTCTCTCAAAGCACGTAAAATACGCTGACTTTTGTAAGCCTTTCGTGCAGGCAGTCCTTCGGACCTCCCCGTCCCAGACTCTCGCGGCTTCGCCGCTTAGGAATTTTTACTTTGCGCGCCAACTGTACCAACCGCCAAAGTCAGAAAATGTATGTGGATTATTTTCCATGTTCGACCTTTATCTTAAAATAACAATTTTCTTTGCTTCTTCTTCAATCCAGGGCGTATAACCGCTGTCCACAACGACTCCGGCCTTCAAGGATCATGGTTATGGAATTCATCCAACTTCCACAGTGATGACGTAATGGACTCGTCATACAGCGATCCTAACTTTGACCCCGTGTACTCTTTAGATGGCATTGATGACGTCATTGTCGCGGTATGAAGTCTGTTCTATCTCTTACAGTCTGCTGTTGATTTTACTTTCTAATAAACTGGTCTAAATATGATGCCAGATCGATGATACAAATAAATGTTGTTTTCGTTGCTTTTTAAAACTGAACGAAAGCTGCTCACCTTCACTGACATCTCCCAAGCAACCTTTATCAGAGAAATGAGTTATAGTTGAACGCTAGCTTACTCCGAAGATGACCAGTGGTCGAAACTTTGGTTCCCTGCTAGCAGAGTCTCCTTTTCTTCCCGCCTCAAAATAACGGAAAAGGAGACTCTGCTAGCAGGGAAAAACTTTGGCTGTGTGTTAGGGAGAAATGTTATTTTTATATACAAAGAGAAACACTTTTTATAGTAAATTAGCAATTCAAGACTTGGCATATCTGTTGCATTGCAGAAAGCTACTGCAGCTTGCTCGTCACTTGGTCTTACGGGGACAATATTAACGAGCTGTATTTATGACGTAGCTGTCACAAATGACACGTCACTGACTGATCAGGAGATTCTGCAGCAAGGTGAGTACAGTGACAACAACAACAACAACAACAACAACAACATCAACAATTCAATATTCACTGAAATTAAAAAAAATTGCCAAGCCTAAAAAAAGAACAATGTCATTCATAAGTGTATTGCCGTATTTCCTGATACAATTGTTTTTGCTTTCTTGAAGACTGCCCGGATCAGTGTTCTGGAAAGGGAAGATGTGTTAATGCCACGTGTCAGTGTATGATTGGTTGGTCTGGAGACAGCTGTCAACTGGGTAAGTCGTTAGTGCTTGTTACTTATCGCATGCCATGACGAATATAGCCAATCAGAAGCTACGGCTGGAAAACCGTTGCACATTCGGCAGTATCCAATGCATAAGGGTTGAATTTAACTGTAGTTTCCTGACGTTTGTTACACTATTCCATTTTGAGAAATCTCAGTTAAAACGACGATACTATATTATTTTTCAATCGTGTCAATTTGTTTCTGTTTAGGTAACTGCACAGACTGCTCTGCAAAGCATGGAAAATGCGTGAAAGGATTTTGTGAATGCGAGGATGGCTGGGAAGGAGTTACTTGTGAACAGAAAGGTCAGTGAAGAAAAAACGCACAATACAAACACATTCTTCAGTTTCATGTAATTATCTTGTCAGCTACGATGTAACATGGCTCCGAGGCTCTCAGGACAAATTTCTATATTTGGCTTTGTTTTCTTTCTATCCAAGTCTATTTTGGAAATTGAGAGACAAAGAAGACTTAACAAATGGTAATTTTCTCCCGATACCTCAAAGCCAGGTTTGAATATTGATACACTGATTGAACGTGGCCTGTGGCCCTTATAGATGTTTACGTCAAAACTAGCGAATGTCACCCCAACCCTGGTTTCGAAGTCTAAACTTGTATATTTCATCATGAATGAATTCATAAGGCAGCAATGATGAAAGAGAATACCCACGTGCAAACTGTATGCACGTGCCAGAGGTTGGGAAGAATTTCGTGTTAGGCGAGGCTTGGGACGGGTGAATTTTGAGCAACTGATGTTATCATACCGGCATAAGGTCTTTTGTTTCCGACCTCCCTTTATTCTTACAGATGCTATTTATGATTCATCTAAGACTTCTCGTACCCAGCCATCGAACTAAAATTAGTAGAAAAACATTTTGCAAACCACGGTTTTAATTGTCTAATCGACTACCTTAACATCCATTGCAGCTACTTG
Source organism: Desmophyllum pertusum (assembly GCA_029204205.1). Taxonomy (NCBI): domain Eukaryota; kingdom Metazoa; phylum Cnidaria; class Anthozoa; order Scleractinia; family Caryophylliidae; genus Desmophyllum; species Desmophyllum pertusum. Next base: position 526,979 of record MU826857.1, read on the forward strand.
CTACAACGTTAACAACTGTACAAGTCCAATCAACGGGATATGTCAGAGGACAGATCAATGTCGCTGTCATGACGGATATATTGGTAAGCTGTTTCAAAATGTTGTCAGAGAGTATTGCAAAGGAGGGAAATTGTCTTATGCGGTTCATATGTAGAAACATGTTTTAATTTGCGTTTCATTCTTACACCAGGCCGTGACTGCAGCATTATTCCAACTTGCTCTAACGTGTCTGACTGCTCTGGACGAGGCATTTGTATTGATTATGACGTATGTAAATGCCAGAAGGAATGGACTGGGAACGACTGTACCCAGTTCTCTTGCGGATCTCTCGACTATTGCTCTGGTAAGATTCTTTCTTGATTGTTTGTTTGTTTTGTTGGTCTGTATCTGTCTGTCTGTCTGTCTGTCTTAGGATGTTACTCTCCTGTCAATTTCGAGACCTTAAAAATTAAAATGCTACCCCTTTCTCATACACAGTCCACTTTTACCACAGGCAATCCTGAAACTGGAAGACTCACTGAATGTTAGTTTAGTGTTTTACATGTTGTAATCAATTTAATTTTCTCACTCAAAAATAACTTTTTCTAGGTCATGGTCGCTGCGTAGCTCTCTATAAGTGTGACTGCGATTCGGGTTGGGCTGGAGCCAGCTGTGCTGTCCCTGATTGCGCAGGCGTCAACCAATGCTCTGGTCGAGGCGAGTGTGTGTCAAGTGACACGTGCCAGTGTTACCCAGGATTCCAAGGTGTCACCTGTGGTGACGTAGCAGATTGCGCGAGTCTTGGGAACTGTAGTGGACACGGAGTTTGTATGCAGGAGAAACAAGGCGCCAATCTTACTTGCAGGTAAAACCGGTTTTACCTGAAATTTCAGTCGTGTCCCCGTCCCTCAATCCCAGACATTTGAGGCTAGTAAACATTGGCTTATAAGCAGTCATACCAATCAGCATTTCATTTCATCTCTGACTGCAAAACAGGATGTCGGGTCTTAAATGAGCTACGTCATGGATGTGGTTTTCCGTTCCTCAGCCATCCTTGTTCCTGTTTGGTTTATTATTACCTCGTTGGTGTTTTTCTACCTTTGTAAAATATTATTTTGAGGCTTTCTTTAATTTGAAGGTGATTTTGCACTTCGCAAAAATGACTTAAAATATCGTGACATAGCTGTTTTAAAACAATATACCAAATTAGTAGAGGACGTTGACGAACCCACATCGCTGTGTAGGGGACATAGTCCCAGTGTTGTGATTTGGCCTGTTAATGGTTTGGGTGGGTGGGGTGAGATCATGAATGGACTGATATTGGCTTGGGTCCCTTTACATGCTGACGTCCGATCTCACCCCTGAGTTGACTTGTAAATACGCTATATAAATGCATTGTTATGTATTTAACATTGCTTCTCTTCGTTACTTTGTTACAGATGTTACGCTGGTTTTAGTGGTGTTAACTGCAGTCTTGCCTCGTGTCTTTCCGTGAACAATTGTTCTGGCCATGGTCTCTGCTTAGAAGCGGATTTTTGTCAATGCGATGTGGGGTACACTGGGTCCGACTGCGCAAATGCATCCTGTGAAGGTGTTAACTATTGTTCAGGTAAGACGAATACATACGATGATAAAAAAAACATGTCACTGTGTTGATCAGATGCGATACTGACTTGTTGGTGGCCTTGCTTGCTTATTTGTTGTATCGTTTGTTTAATTTGTTTGTTTGCTTGTTTGTTTGCTTGTATGTTTGTTTGTTTGTTTGTATGTTTGCTTGTTTGTTTGCTTGTATGTTTGTTTGTTTGCTCGTTTGTTTGTTTGTTTGCTCGTTTGTTTGTTTGTTTGTTTGCTTGTTTGTTTGTTGTTTGTTTGCTCGTTTGTTTGTTTGCTTGTTTGTTTGTTTGTTTGTTTCTTGCTTGCTTGCTTGTTTGTTTGTTTCTTTGCTTGCTTGTTTGTTTGTTTGCTTGTTTGTTTGCTTGTATGTTTGTATGTTTGTTTGTATGTTTGCTTGTTTGTTTGCTTGTATGTTTGTTGTTGCTCGTTTGTTTGTTTGTTTGCTTGTTTGTTTGTTTGTTTGCTCGTTTGTTTGTTTGCTTGTTTGTTTGTTTGTTGTTCTTGCTTGTTTGCTTGTTTGTTTGCTTGCTTGTTTGTTTGTTTGCTTGTTGTTGTTGTTTGTTTGCTTTGTTTGTTTGTTTTGTTTGCTTGTTTGTTTGTTTGCTTGTTTGTTTGTTTGCTTGTATGTTTGTTTGCTCGTTTGTTGTTTGTTTGTTTGCTTGTTGTTTGTTTGTTCTCGTTTGTGTTTGCTTGTTTGTTGTTTGTTTGTTCTTGCTTGCTTGCTTGTTTGTTGTTTCTTTGCTTGCTTGTTGTTTGTTTGCTTTGTTTGCTTGCGTTTGTTTGTTTGCTTGTTTGTTTGCTTGTTTGTTTGCTTGTTTGTTTGCTTGCTTGTTTGTTTGTTGTTGCTTGCTTGTTTGTTGTTTGTATGTATGTTGTATGTTGCTTGTTGTCTGTATGTTTGTTTGTTTGCTGTTGTTGTTGCTTGCTTGTTTGTTTGTTGTGTTGTTGTTTGTTTGTTGCTTGTTTGTTTGTTGTTTGTTTGCTTGTTTGTTATATCATTTGTCAGGAGCGGGACGTTTGCTTGATCTGATTGTTTCCTTACTTACTTGATTTTTTTGTTGTATTGGGCCATACGTCTATCTCTTAGTTTGATTCGTACATTATTTCCTATTTCCCCTGTAGGTCATGGCGTTTGCATTGGTTATGACACGTGCACTTGTGATCCTTTGTGGCATGGTCCAGCATGCAGTGCGGCCGACTGTTCCAGTCTCAATCACTGCTCTAACAAAGGAGATTGTATTTTACCGAATACTTGCGAGTGTTACCCGGGATATGACGGTGCGGCGTGTAACACGACAGCTAAACCAAACCTACACGCTCCTGTTTTTGCTGCTCCGCTGTACAATACGTCTGTGTTGGAAAACAGTCCAATCGGAACGAACGTTCTCCGAGTTCAAGCGAGCGATGCCGACTCAGGACGAAATGCACAGCTTCTGTTCTCGTTAGACGTCGGCAATGACGTGAGCCCCGCGTTCACAATCGATAGCATTTCGGGTGAAATCTTTACATCGTCGGCTTTGGATTACGAGAGTTCGTCTCCGCGCCTATTTAAGCTCAAGATTGTGGCTTCAGACAATGGTACTCCACGCAAGTCAAGTTTCGTGTTCATGTACATTAACATTTTAGACGTGAACGACCACTGTCCTGATTTCAACTCTCTTCACTCAAAATGGTTTAACATCTCACAACATACTCATACGGGAACTCTTCTGACAGTGGTATCCGCTACCGATAAAGACAGCGGGCTCAACGGAGAAGTGAGGTATAGCTTGTCATACGCCAGCAACCGCGATGGAACTTTTTCAGTGGGTGAAGAAAATGGCGAACTATCGGTTGTCGGTGAGCTAAAGGCGAAAGAGTATCGTTTGCAGGTTGTTGCACGTGACTTCGGCGTGCCATCGTGTTCCCGCCAAACTGACGTCACGGTGAATGTGTTTGCTGTGCCAGGAGTTACTGAATCTCCAAGTGAGATCACAACTGCAGTTACTGAAGGTATTTTAATCTGTTTTTCCATATATACTGTGTTACTGATAATCCTGTAGCATGATTCAAGACTATACCTCAAAATATAAAATAGTTTTAAAGCGATTTAAGGTCATTCCATCGAAATAGAACTTACAATAGATGTTCATTCAAATTTTGCTTATTGGTTGTTTATCTTATGGGAACTTAATTTTTGAAATAAAAAAGGGGGGTCCCGGTATTCGTTTAAGAGCAGGCGGACCTTGTATATACCCCATAATTCCTTATAATATCAGCTTCCAGAAACGTTTTTATTAGCTAAGTTCACGTTTCCGGTGATTATTTATTATTCTGCAATAGAAATTAGTCTATATTTATTTTATAGAAAGAAGGTGATTAATAGACTCAAAATAAGAGAAAAAATTGATAGGTCACCGTACTCGTTTACGAGAAAACGACGATTCATCTCTCTGGCGAGCTCAGCTGTAAAGGAAAAGCCGCCATTTTCTTAATGTGCGCGCGCTAATTACGTGTGAAATCATGCGCAGTAAGGATGCGCAATGCAATACAAAGGAATAACCTTAAGACGTTTCCTTTCGCGTGCTCAATTCTTCTCCTGTTCGAGTTCCAGTCGGGGAAATAAGTACCAGTTTATGGCGAAATCCCTCATCATGACGGACGGAGGACTGAGCCCGCGATTTTCGTCCCGACGTTCAAAGCAAGATAACGTATCTTCATTGCGTGACAATTTTTCAGAGCACACGTTAGTGCTCGCGCTGTTTCTTGATTGGATAATAAGAATCGAAAAATCTTCGAGTGCTTCAACGAAGATTTGCCAAAATGATAGAACATTTCGATCGAAATACAATTAACAACAAAAATCAGCGAAAATATACAGCAACGTTTCGAAGACATCTTATATATTTTCGTTGATTTTTATTAGTTGTATGATGTGATAACATTGCCTTTATTTTATTCTCTAGCTGAAAATAACACCACAAGCGTGTTGACGAAAGCGATAATCAATGAGATTCCAGTGTCTGCTCCTACCAAGAGCTGGTACAAGAACCCTGCGATCATCATGGGAATTTCCATCGGCGGTTTCATCGTTTTAGTTGTTGTTCTACTTGTAGTTCTCGTTATCTTGTCCCGGAAGTTGAAACGAAGAATTAAACCGAAGGCCGACTACCCTCTCATCCGGGGTTCTCGCCTCGGAGGCATGACCGGAAGTGGCGAGAGCTCGCGCCGCTCTACGCCAGAGGAGTGTGGCGTCATCGAAGACTTAGAAATGGAAGATTTTGGAATCGTCTTGCGTGGAGTTAAGACCACAGAGGGATACGAAATGAAAACTATGCCTCGTATAGATTTTTAGTAAGACCATAGTTAATAGAAACGGTTTGGAATCCTGCAAACTTGAAAGAAAGGGATAAACAGTGGTGTTGTGGTTGTTCATGTTGGAACAGCCATGATGGTGCGTAATCTTTAGTTTTATGCTCATGCGTCATGTTTGAGTGACGTAACTCGGATCTTGCTGTTGGCTACTAGTAGTTGTTCCGGTTACTTAGTGTTTATGCACTGTCACGGTCGAAAAAGCTAAATTCGGACGTGGAGGCGGCGTGGCCGAGTTGTTTAGGGCGCTGGATTTGAAATCTGGAGGTCCCTGGTTCAAATCCTCCACCCTGCCACTAGCTGGATTTGTTCTCGGTAGTCCCGAGTTCAACTCCTCGGCCACGCTTTGTAAAATAACCAACTGGACAGCCTCCCACCAGTTGGGATTCTTAACAAGTTTATGTTCAATTTACAATATTTGTTTGTTGATTTACAGTGTCCACAATTAGTACAGTAGTGCTAAATCCTCTGACACTTAAATAGAGTTGTTTATTTTCATTTATTTTTATTCGACATATAGCAAAGAAATGTGGCAGACTTAGAAACCATTCCAATCTATGAACTATGTATAGATGGATTTAGTTGTAGGTTCTCGAAAATAGTTAATGTTATTGCAGTGTTAAAATAAATATATAGCTGTCAGTTGAAAAACGGCTACAAACAATCAGATGAACTAGTGCCATTCATGACAAACGTTCGTCCAAGTGACCAGCGTAACGCTTCGCACGCATTGCGGGCCTATGATATTTAGGATCTAATGTTTTATTATAAATAATGCAAATTAGCATCCGATAAAAGCCGCGGGATCGGTTAAATGTTTTAGATCCGATTCCATTGTAAGTTTACTGAAATTTATTTAATATTTAATGTAACTCTCCTGCCAACATGATATATATCAATTAAAAGTACTGTAGTTTTTTAGAAAATGTATTCTTGTTCAATGTGCTTTGTGGGGAAAAAATCGGTAAAATGAAATGATTTCCGTTTAAATATCCCGCGCGCCGCCATGTTTCTGGTATGGTAATTTTATGACGTCATTGCGTTGTCGGAGACTTTAATTTGGAGTCTACGGAAGAAGATTTCGCGGTTATTGAGACGGAATACGCATTAGATGCATGTACATATCTCTAATTTCGTATTGAAAACTAAAAGTGAATAAAGTGGCACGGCCTGTGAAAACTGTGAAACAAATGTCTACGTAGGAGCTGTGAAAGATTTAATCAGCCAAAAATAGAAATACAAATCAAATAAGCAAGGCTGATACTACGTAGAAAACTTAACGCGACAACGACATGATAGAGTCCAAACTGAAAGCCAAAATGCAACGCACGACAACGCAATGACGTCATAATCTCCCATCAAACTTTGCGAAAACAAACATGGCGGCGGGCGGGAAATTTGAAAGTAGAAAAAGCAGAAACTAATCGCCTAGTATTAAAACTAGTTAAATAATTATGGACTTCAAACCCCTAAACCAGTTTTACACAAACACCAACTTATGATTTGGAGCAAAACTGTTTTTCAGCCGAGATTCCCTTTAATCAATTTATAAAAATGAAAAACAAGACCTCCGGGGCGCGCGTAGGCTCAGTCTCCTGGATACTGAGCCTAGGGCGTACAAAGATTGAGGGAACGTTTATTTGCGGAAGGGCGTATTATGGGAATTTTTAAAACGGGATATCCATAAGCATGGGATAGACTTGCGGAGATAAACATACGGGCCGGGTTGTTCAAAAGATGGATAACGCTATCCATCGGATGAATTACTATCCAGTCTCTCATTTCTAGAGGGGGGGTGGGGGGGGGGGGGGGGGATAGAAACTGCCCTTATAAATTGACTTGGTGCCGGGCAACCGATACTCAACTAGTTGCTAAGAGGATTGTCCCACGGGAACTTATTAACAATAAAAATTAAAGCTTGTCAGGCAAGAAATTCACACCTAAAATTAGTATGCATGATAACAAAAATTTGTTTTTCCATGGTCGCTTTCGCTCGATAACGAAGACATGTTCTTTTCGTTGTTGTCTGATTGCGCTTCGCCGCGTGTATTACGATAAACATTTTCATCCGACTTTGCTTCCCGTTTCAATAGTAGCACTGCTGACGCGTATCCAAAAGAATGCAGCTCAGACGGATTTTCGCTTGTTGTTTCACGCTGCCGAGATATTTTCGGCGGCGTGAAAGATCAGGCCAAAAATCCGCCAGCGCTACGTTTGCAGGCTACACGCGTACATCTCCACGCTGCGAGCTTGAAAAAGTTTCCCGAAGAAAACAATGAAGTTTTGGTTGACGTAATTCTCAGCAACGGCTTGATTGACACAGGATTCGCACTGTTGGTCTGTTACCCAGCACCGCTATGTCTTCAAGAAAAGTTCTGGCTTTCTATCAGGTCCCCAGCTAATTTCTCTGATTTTTGAAAGCCTTCTACATGGTTCCAATCTAACGAAATAACCCGAAACTTTGTAAACTGACTAATTTTAATGCGATGGGCTCCAATGTTTAGTTTAAAAACTCGTCCCAGTCTCCAATTGAACTTCGGAACGGGCAAAACGACTGAGTAGAGGTCAACAGACCATTTTACAGTTCTGTGAAATCCAACCAAGCCTCTGTATGAAAGCGAGGTTAGGGGTGACCATGAGATGATAGAGATCAGAAACTAGTTAACATAATAAAAGAATAATTTACATTTGAAAAGCAAGCATTACGAGTCAAAGACTTCTTTATTTTATCTTGATCAGGAAAAACCTCATTTACATTTACTTTCAACACACTGATTTGCATACGCGACTTACAATACTAGTTTCGTCTATAAAGACCTCGTCAGTTGGTCGCCATATAAAATTTGAATATAAGAACACTTCATGTAACAACGCACGAAAGATAATCCTAAATACCAGGTCCCTAATGTTTTTTTTTTTATTATAACAGAAAAATGGGAAAGAGTAACTAAAATAGAACAAGATAAAAATACAATAGCTAATTACAAATTTAAGCTAAATAAAAGGTTACTACTAGAGATAATGCTATAATACACCATTGACAAAGAGCTTTTGAAAACAGAGTAAACACTGCTAGAATACATGAGTCCCAAAATACGGACTAAAAACTACTAAAAACAGGAAATGATGTAATGAACTAATCTCGTACCCAGATCCCACTCTGTCCTGCAGAGGGTGATCTCGGTACGAGATTAGTTTTTAAACACATCAGACCAAATGTCATGGATTCATGTGATATTTAACCCCCGGATGTAACCAAAACAATCACTGACCCTAATAATATAATCGGAAAGCGATTACTAAGACAAAACTACTAATATACACATTGTAAACACTACATACAAAGCCAAACGCCATGTAAAGTAAACTAACCGAAACCAAAAACTATACTACACCTAAAATTTATAAGGTTATCAGATAAAATGAAGGAAATAACTATTCCATGAGAATATATTCGATTTGGTTACTCTAAATAATTAACAATTAGATTATTCGCTCTCGATTTCTATGATGTGATAGTTGATGAGGCCTACGGCCTCATCAACTATCACATCATAGAAATTGAGAGCGAATAATCTAATTGAAGGGCATGCTGGAATAAGGGCATAATTAACAATATAATTCTATTGTCGTTATGCCCTTATTCCAGCATGCCCTTCAATTGTTTTAGTAAAAATCATAACAATTGTCTAGTATTAACTCTAAATCATCCACCGAAACTTCGTAGAAACGAAAAGAAACGGCAAATTTGTAGACGACCTCCAGCCACTGCACACTAATGGCTGATAGTGTGCAGTAGCTCAGCCAATCAGATTGTCTCATTTGCATTAGTGTACAGTATATTTTTACTAACTATGATTAGTAAAAATCTACTAGTATATACTAATCTAATAAGGTCATTTCGATATATTAATGTTCAGCTTGGTAGCGAGGCTGAGAGGACACAAAAAAGGAAGTAATATGTATGTATGTATTGTTTATTCATTTCTTTTGTTTGTGTCCTCTGTGCCTCGCTACCAAGCTGAAATTTAATATATCGAAATAAAGGACCCTATTGGCTGAGCTACTCGTATACTATCAATGCATTAGTATACGGGTGGTTCAGTGCAGGTCGTCTACAAAAATGGCAGAAAGTGCCCACTATGTATTTCCGATCCAAACGTATTCACGCAGGGGGGGGGGGGGGGGGGGGAGTTGATTGAGACAGGGCCTGAGGCGAGAAACCATGCTCTCACAACTTGCAAAGCGATAAAATTGCATCTTGAAAACTAAAAACTTGAGGAAGAGGTTTATCTGGTTTAAAGGATCACAAAGTGAAAAAATACAATAATCATTTTATACATCAGTACGCACTTCCATCGACTCATCAACCGCCATGTTTTTCTAGCTTTTCTTCTGGCTTTACACAACTTCTACGCACGTGCAGATGATGAATCCGCTGGCTAAAGTTGTGATGATTGCTTTGCAAGTTGTGTGAGCATGGTTTGGATTTGATTTAAGAGAATGTATGGGAAGTAGCTATCCCCCCCTGTATTCACGCTTTTGAAATGAAACTTATATGGTGTGTAAAGCATCCACGTGTCAATGATGACGTCAAATCATACCAAAATGACGTCACACGTTTATAAATCCGCCATCTTGGATCCGCCATCTTGGATTTCAAGATTTTTCAGAAATGTCAGAAAATCTCCAAACGTTTGATTAAAAAAAGAGAAAAATAAAGGATGAAAAAGTTGTAAAGATTTTGGAAAAAACTCTGATTAAAATAAGCTGAAAAACACCAAATTTGGGTACAACGACCGTTCAAAAAACCGTCAAGTCACGAGATCAAACAATTGACGCACCAAAATGTTCCCAGATAATTTTTCAGGAAAAGTCACAAAGTCACAATTTTTTCATAAGTGCTTGAACGTTCTTTAAGTAAGATCCTGGTAAGATTAATTTGAAATAAAGCGCGGGCACCTTCTGCCCCTCCTCCCCCCTCCCCACCAGGCAAAACTACACAATACTACAATATTAAAAATCTATGCGAGGCATAGTTTTCACTTCGTATTGGTCTGTGGTCTTACTCCACGCCGAATACGATTCCTAAATCTTCCATTTCCAAGTCTTCGATCGTGATGACGCCACACTCTGGCGTAGAGCGGCGCGAGCTCTCGCCACTTCCGGTCATGCCTCCGAGGCGAGAATCCGGATAAGAGGATAGACGGCATTCGGTTTAATTCTGCGTTTCCACTTCCGGGACAGGATAACGAGTAAAACAAGTAGAACAACAACTAAAACGATGAATCCGCTGATGGAAATTCCCATGATGATCACAGGGTTCTTGTACCAGCTCTTGGTAGGAGCAGACACTGGAATCTCATTGGTTATCGCTTTCGTGAACACGCTATAGCTAGTGGTGTTATTTTCGGCTAAAGAAGGAAATAAAGGCAATGTTAACATATGATTAAAATGTAAACACTGTTCAGCTTTTGCAGGCTGCTAATGGAGCGCGGGATCGAGAACCACCAGCACTAGCTGATTAGCCAAAAAGGCTATGGAAGATTCAGAAATTTCCCATGTACATTTGAGGGCTGGATGAAGCGATGATGACTTGATTAGTTCGTCTTTACTAAAGGAAGCAGCGCCAAAGCAGTCGTCAATGTAGGGTCGAAACGTTCTGTTTTAGATCCGGTATATATTGTATCATGCTACATGATTATCAGTACACACGGTATATACATGCATTGCAAAACAGATTACAATACCTTCAGTAACTCCTGTCGTGATCTCACTTGGAGCTTCAGTAACTCCTGGCACAGCAAACACATTCACCGTGACGTCAGTTTGGCGGGAACACGATGGCACGCCGAAGTCACGTGCAACAACCTGCAGACGATACTCTTTCGCCTTTAGTTCACCGACAACCGATAGTTCGCCATTTTCTTCACCCACTGAAAAAGCTCCGTCGCGGTTGCTGGCGTATGACAAGCTATACCTCACTTCTCCGTTGAGCCCGCTGTCTTTATCAGTAGCGGACATCACCGTCAGAAGAGTTCCCGTATGAGTATGTTGTGAGATGTTAAACCATTTTGAGTGAAGAGAGTTGAAATCAGGACAGTGGTCGTTCACGTCTAAAATGTTAATGTACATGAACACGAAGCTTGACTTGCGTGGAGTACCATTGTCTGAAGCCACAATCTTGAGCTTAAATAGGCGCGAAGACGAACTCTCGTAATCCAACGCCGACGATGTAAAGATTTCACCCGAAATGCTATCGATTGTGAACGCGGGACTCACGTCATTTCCGACCTTTAACGAGAACATAAGCTGTGCATTTCGTCCTGAGTCGGCATCGCTCGCTTGAACTCGGAGAACGTTCGTTCCGATTGGACTGTTTTTCCAACACAGACGCATTGTACAGCGGAGCAGTAAAAACAGGAGCGTGTAGGTTTGGTTTAGCTGTCGTGTTACACGCCGCACCGTCATATCCCGGATGACACTCACAAGTATTCGGTAAAAATACAATCTCCTTTGTTTGAACATTGATTGAGATTGGAACAGTCGGCCGCACTGCATGCTGGGCCATGCCACAAAGGATCACAGGTGCACGTGTCATAACCAATGCAAACGCCATGACCTACAAAGAAAGTAATTTTGGAGTAAGAGCTGAGACCGAAGATGGGAAAACGATAAGTTCACATTGGACAGGCTAAAGAAAGCTAGTTTAG
>MU826857.1:539135-591199 GCA_029204205.1 Desmophyllum pertusum
CTTTTAATTATATTTGAATAAAGTATTATTATTATTATTATTAGTTTATAGACCCACTCTGTTTTGGACTATATTTGAAAGTCACGCTATCGTCACACAATATAAACCTCACACCTCACCTTTATTCGCATTTATATTGTAAATGACAAAGTTCACAAAAGTATTCGGTTATGTTGGTGAATATTTCCTGCTCGGTTAAAACACTTGTCACAATGCTTGCAGCCAAGTGCCCCAGGTAGCCCAGTCAGTGAAGTTAATGCCAATAATTTGTGGACTGAACTGCTGCTATTTCAAACTTGTTGTAATATCCGGTTCAAAACCAGTGAGCTTTCTTCTTGCCGAATCTTACTGTAATCCTGGGATTGCACTACTAAATGTATTTAGATCGTTCGTAATTCAATTTTTTCCATACGTTTCTTTTTAAATCCTTATTTGACTGCTTAGAGAGTGGACCGATGATCGAGTGATCCATGACACAAAACCTCGTCACTACTATATTATGTCGTTTCCTATAGGTTCTATGACATAATAATAGTTTTAAGAGGAATATAATAGATTGAGTGAAGATTGTCAGGGATTCGCTTTGCAAACTGACTGAATCAGACCGGGGGGGGGGGGGGGGGGGGAGGGTACTCCCTATAATGGACTATACGGGGAGGCTCCGCCCGAAAGGGGTACCTTTTCAGACTGGAGTTATATAAAAGGGTAGGGATTTTCACGAGTTAGAGTATAGAAAAGGTGGGGAAAAACTGTCATTTAGGTATGAGGTGGACTGCAGGTTTGAAGTTCTTAGCCATCGTAAGACAGCTTCCTTCCACTTCCTTCTGGGGATATATATTATATTATTATTTATTAGAAAAGAGATGTAGTGTTTCCACTGTAGGTATGTGAAAGGGGTACGATTTTCCATGGAAGGTATATGAAAGGGTTACCTTTTCTGTAAAAAATGGTATATAAAAGGGTAAGGGGTTGGACCTCTGGGCGGAGCCTCCCCGTATAAAACTTTTTTGAGTACCCCCCCCCCCCCCCCCCCCCCCCTCCGAATCAGAAAGCGTGCCAACGATCTAAAACACACAAACAGAGAAACAAACAAACAAACAAACAAACAAGCAAACCAGGAAACTAACAGCAAGGAAACAACTTTGCATCACATCGGATAGCATTTTCATTACTGATCGTATGTGTTCTAAAAAACGTGTTATTTACCTGAACAATAATTAACACCTTCACAGGACGCATTTGCGCAGTCGGATCCAGTGTACCCCACATCACATTGACAAAAGTTCGCTTCTAAGCAGAGACCATGGCCAGAACAATTGTTCACGGAAAGACACGTGGCAAGGCTGCAGTTAACACCACTAAAAACCAGCGTAACATCTGTAATTTAAAAGTAGCAAAGAGAAGCAATGCTAAAGACAAAACAACCAATGGTCAGATTAATATAGTGCATTTTCAATGTTTATGTTCAAATACGCTTTAAAAAATTCACTCAGGGGTAAGATTGTATCTCAACACTGATGTAAAGGCGCCGATGTCTGTCCATTTCATGATCTCACCTCCCCTACCCAACCTTGGCTACTCTTTTTCGAACAGTTATGTGGGTTCTTTAATGTCCCCTACTAATTGAGTATAAGGAGGTGGCGAAGACAAGGCTCAACGTTACCACCCAATGACACGATCATGTCAACTGAGACAAGGTGTTGAGCACAGCTAGCATGATCTTACCAGTTATTTTAAGACCCTTGTTTGGTGGTCCGCAGTCTGAGATAAGATGACGTACGAATGATACCACGTTGGTATGCCGTGAATACTTACATGTGTATAAGCCAATAAGAAATGAGGTAAGATAATGCCACATTTGTATAAGTACTAATAAGCCAATTAGAAACATTTATTTGCCGTCGAGGGACGGGGAGACGACTTTCATTTCAGGTAAAACCTGTTTTACGTACCTGCAAGTGAGATTTGCGCCCTGTTTCTCCTGCATACAAACTCCGTGTTCACTACAGTTCCCAAGACTCGCGCAATCTGCAACGTCACCACAGGTGACACCTTGGAATCCTGGGTAACACTGGCACGCGTCACTTGACACACACGCGCCATGACCAGAGCACTGGTTGACGCCTGTGCAATCAGGGACAGCACAGCTGGCTCCAGCCCAGCCCGAATCGCAGTCACACTTATAGAGAGCTACACAGCGACCTTGACCTATCACATTGATAATAACATGGTAAAAGTTGACTGTGTATGAGAAAGCGGAGGCATTTTAATTTCATTAATTAGATCTCGCCAATTGACAGAACAGTGACATTCCTAAGACAGACAGACAGACAGACAGACAGACTTTACTGACTGACTTACGATCGGTCGGACGACGGACGGACTGACTTACTGACTGACTGACTGACTGACTGACTGACGGACGGACGGACGGACGGACGGACGGACGGACTGACTGACTGGCTGGCTATAACATGTAACAAATCTTCAGTGAGTCTTCCAGTTTCAGGATTAACTTTGGTAAAAGTGGACTGTGTATGAGAAAGGGGTAGAATATTAATTTTTAAGGTCTCGAAATTGGCAGAACAGTAACATCCTAAGACAGACAGACAGATAGACAGACAGATAGACAAACAGACAGACAGATAGACAGACTAAAAAACAAACAAACAAACAAACAAAAACAACAAAGCAAAACGTCTCCTACCAGAGCAATGGTCGAGAGATCCACAAGAGAACTGGGTACAGTCGTTACCAGTCCATTCCTTCTGGCATTTACATACGTCATAATCAATACAAATGCCTCGTCCAGAGCAGTAAGATACGTTAGAGCAAGTTGGAATAATGCTGCAGTCACGGCCTGGCGATAGAATGAAGCGTAAATTAAAAACATGTTTCTACATATGAACCACATAAGACAATTTGCCTACAGCCATCTGGCTTCTATACCTGTAATAAGAGAATTACACCAAGCAGATTTCAAATATATCTACATGTAACAACAACATTCGGAACATTTTGACAGCTTATAGCAGACGGAACAGCTTACCGATATATCCGTCATGACAGCGACATTGATCTGTCCTCTGACATATCCCGTGGATTGGACTTGTGCAGTTATTAACGTTGTAGCACGTGGCTGCAATGGATGTTAAGGTAGTTGATTAGACAATTAAAATTGTGGCCTACAAAACGTCTTTCTAGTTAGAGGACCGGATATGAGAAGTCTAAGTTGAATAAATAGCACTTGTAAGAATCAAAAGACGTCGGAAATAATAGGCCACGTCAATTTTAATCTGGCTTCGAGGCTATCATGAAAAAAAATACAAAATTTGTTAAGTTTCCTTTGTCTCATAACACCATTTTAGAAATACTGATATATCTAACGAGGTATCTTTTAGTGGACAAGGCATGAAACAGAGAAGCGTTTTTGTATTGTGCGCATTTTCTTCTTAGTTAACTTTAATTGTTAACTTTTTATTTAATTCTTATTTTTTATTTTTTTATTTATTTATTATTTATTTTAAGATACTTAATGTTTGTAAATTGTTTACTGTAATGTAAGTCGAGCGTTTTAAACACGAGCCACTGGCTCAGGAGATTGGGCGACCACTCTCCACGTTTATCGACGTTAAATAAATTATCTTATCTTATCTTATCTTATCTTATCTTATCTTATCTTATCTTATCTTATCTTATCTTATCTTATCTTATCTATCTTATCTTATCTTATCTTATCTTATCTTATCTTATCTTATCTTATCTTATCTTATCTTATCTTATCTTATCTTATCTTATCTTATCTTATCTTATCTTATCTTATCTATCTTATCTTATCTTATCTTATCTTATCTTATCTTATCTTATCTTATCTTATCTTATCTTTTATCTTATCTTATCTTATCTTATCTTATCTTATCTTATCTTATCTTATCTTATCTTATCTTATCTTATCTTATCTTATCTTATCTTATCTTATCTTATCTTATCTTATCTTATCTTATCTTATCTTATCTTATCTTATCTTATCTTATCTTATCTTATCTTATCTTATCTTATCTTATCTTATCTTATCTTATCTTATCTTATCTTATCTTATCTTATCTTATCTTATCTTATCTTATCTTATCTTATCTTATCTATCTTATCTTATCTTATCTTATCTTATCTATCTTATCTTATCTTATCTTATCTTATCTTATCTTATCTTATCTTATCTTATCTTATCTTATCTTATCTTATCTTATCTTATCTTATCTTATCTTATCTTATCTTATCTTATCTTATCTTATCTTATCTTATCTTATCTTATCTTATCTTATCTTATCTTATCTTATCTTATCTATCTTATCTTATCTTATCTTATCTTATCTTATCTTATCTATCTTATCTTATCTTATCTTATCTTATCTTATCTTATCTTATCTTATCTTATCTTATCTTATCTTATCTTATCTTATCTTATCTTATCTTATCTTATCTTATCTTATCTATCTTATCTTATCTTATCTTATCTTATCTTATCTTATCTTATCTTATCTTATCTTATCTTATCTTATCTTATCTTATCTTATCTTATCTTATCTTATCTTATCTTATCTTATCTTATCTTATCTTATCTTATCTTATCTTATCTTATCTTATCTCTTATCTTATCTTATCTTATCTTATCTTATCTTATCTTATCTTATCTTATCTTATCTTATCTTATCTTATCTTATCTTATCTTATCTTATCTTATCTTATCTTATCTTATCTTATCTTATCTTATCTTATCTTATCTTATCTTATCTTATCTTTACTGACCTTTCTGTTCACAAGTAACTCCTTCCCAGCCATCCTCGCATTTACAAAATCCTTTCACACATGTTCCATGCTTTGCAGAGCAGTCTGTGCAATTACCTGGAGAGAAAAAATAATAATATAATGAAAAATATTTTTCGTCAATACTTTTTTCCGCCTTTCAATACGGCTCGCGAACTCTGAAGTTCAAAAACCAACTAACATAGCGTCAATCATAATTACTACGACAACCAACGGTCCCTTAAAAAAAAAAACGTTGCTCGAAATCTACCAATCAAAACCCACGGACGTGACCTTTTGAACCCGTTGAAGTAAACTTATCGTATCAAAAGAATTGTGTAACAAAGGTCAGGAACTGACTACAATTGAATTACAACCGTTGCACGTGGTTGTTTTACAGAGCACGGCTAATAATTGTACTAAATATTATAACGCACATCTTTCGTTTAGCGACGTTCTCGTTGCCGTTGCCGTCGTGGTTTGCTTAAACTTCCTATTGTCGAATATACAACGGCTTTCCAGCCTTCTGATTGGCTATATTCTCCATGGCATGCGATAAGTAACAGCACTAACTATACGTACCCAGTTGACAGCTGTCTCCTGACCAACCAGTCATACACTGACACGTAGAATTAACACATTTTCCCTTTCCAGAGCACTGATCCGGGCAGTCTTCAAGAAAGCAGAAAGTATGACAACTGCGTTAGGAAATATCGATACACATTAATATAAATACCATGTTTTTGTTTTATTTTGTTCTCAACGAAAAAAGCATTAAAATAAGCGTCGTTTTACATTGCCAACGCAATGCGACTATTTAGTCTAATACTTTATTTCCAGAAGATAAAAGATGGCCTTCGTTTTCTTTTTACTTCAAATCATTTCCATGATCATTGATTCTGTAGTCCGTTGCACGCATTACTGATACAGTCGAACCTCTATTAAGCGGCCCTCTGTTAAGCGGTTACCCTCTATTAAGCGATCACTTTCAAATTCCCGGAAATCTCTCTCAATACTTACTGTGAACTTGACCTCTATCAAGCGGTCACCTCTATGTAATCCAGAGTAAGAATGCTATTGTTTGGACTAATAGGCTTGTGTGGGTAAATTTTAACATTAAATGTTTTTATAGAAAATTTTCAATAGCGGTTTGACTGTAATTCTTTTCTTTTTTTTAATGTAATTCAAGATGGGAACAGTAGGCTTTTGTCGGATCTCTTTTCTCTATTTTAATGGACGGTTGGTCGGATACCAGTTGTGGCGGTCGGAGTATCCTTTCTAGTTATCTTACGAATTCTCGCAAATAACTCAATTGGCTCATCTTCCATGTTGATTTTGTAACCATGTCTTGTCGTTTCCAGGCTACCAGGCGTACTATAGGCTGAATTGTTGGAACGGTATAAATCAATGTCAAAATTGTTCCTATTATAATGTTTCTATTCACCTTGCTGTAGATTCTCTTGAGCAGTCATTGACGTGTCATTTGTGACAGCTACGTCATAAATACAGCTCGTTAATATTGTCCCCGTAAGACCAAGTGACGAGCAAGCTGCTGTGGCTTTCTGCAATGCAACAGAATTGAATTGTCTTGAATTGCTAATTTACTATAAAACGTGTTTATCTTTGTATATAAAAATAAAATGACTTCCTAACACACAGCTTAAGTTTCGACCAGTTTCACTAGTCATCTTCGGAGCAAGCGCTCAACTATCTCTCTTTGCACGAGAGATGTAATGGCGAGCAGCTTTCGTTCAATCGTAAAAAGCAACGAAAATAACATTGTATCATCTGGCATCATATTTAGACCTTGACTCGGCTTGACGGTTTGGCTTTGCCCAGTTCTTATGGCTTTCACACAGGCCTTCACGGTCAATTCATTTTGGTGACGTATCCGAGACGAACGGACCACGTGACCCGAAACAGATTGACCGCGGCGAAATATAGTGGCCTAGGAACTATGCAAAGTTTGGCGAGTGTTTTTACATGACTTTAGTCAATTTATATTTTACTCTTGACGCATCCTACTCAATATATAAGTCTTGTAATTATAGTTCAGGACCCCTGGCTTACTGTAAGAACGCTTCAAATAGCTATGTCACTATTTAAATAAGTTTTCTTTTTTTATGGAAACTACGGTAACTACCTTCAAATTCTTAGGAAACCTTAAAATAATAGTTTTTGGCGTAGAGAAACACCAAAGAGGCAATATTGATAAACCAAAATGGAACAAGGATTGAACTAGCATTGGGGAAGATTGAGACGAATCGTGAACGACGAAACTTGAAAAATGTAGGCTAAATTTTTCAAGCTGCACAAACTATGTCGTTGCTCCTTAAAGGGGCAGTGTCACGGGGATTTTGATGTCATTTCAAAAACTAAAAAACGTTTTTGTATTTACAGAAAACTAAAAATAATGGTCAAATTTTGTTATAAATTACCATCCTAGTGTACTAAAAACTGTCAGTAAGTGTCTCTGGCCATAGAAACTGAGTCGGAATGGATCGCAATTTGAAAACATGTTAGGCTAACAGTTTTTCAATTTCTCGCATTTTCGTTTCCAAAATGCATTAGAACAGACCATAATTTGTTCCTCTTTCAAGAATTTGGTTGATTTCATTTTCTTGGTGTTCTAGAATTATTTTGTAAATAAAAAAGGTACTGAAGCACAGTTTTGACCAAAAAAGGTCAAAATCCCCGTGACACTGCTCCTTTAAAAGGCCAATGATTGAAACTGTGTGTGAAGAAATAAAGTGAAACTGTGTGAGAAATAAAGTGAAACTGTGTGTGAAGAAATAAAGTGAAAACTGTGTGTGAATAAATAAAGTGAAACTGTGTGTGAAGAAATAAAGTGAAACTGTGCTATTCTCGGTTTTCACTGTCACGCCATAAATAAAAAAAATCGAAACCGTTCAATGAATGAAGTCAAGGAATTGACATGTCATAAATAATGAATAAATAAGGAATCAGTCCAAGTCTCAGGTCTGTGCGGTATTCCGTACTCGAGTTATTTGTCAAAATGTTCCACATAAATTTATAGAGCTCAGTATGGAAACGCCATGTTGGAGTCCCTCTGAGGGGCTCCAACATGGCCGCCGGAAATAGGAAAAAACATCTGGAGTTCACTTTTGCCAGAAAGGAGGTTTGTTTTCTCTTGTGAACTTTCGAATATTTAGATAAATATTTCTCCTTAAACTTACTTAAATTGTTTAGAATGCTGAAAATCACCCGAAGAGTCATGTTTTAGATACGGAACAGCTCTGTCACGGCCGTCCTGCTGATGTCACGTACGACGAAAACTCGGAAATTTAAACCGTTCTATTTTCAAAAGGAAGCATGAGATCGAGCTAAGAAGTTGTGAAAATATATATATTTAGGTAATCTTTCCTTGAATGAAGGTAAAAATTATGTAGGCCTCGCGGTTTTGAATTTTAGAATTTGATGACGTCACGTGAAAACCAAGAATATTGTAATACTAACAGTAAACACCGTATTATCATTAACCAATCATTTTCTTCATCACTGTCCATCTCTCCTAATGGAGAATCGGGCTGCAGTCATTTTCTTAGTTGTGCACAATTTATCACAGTAGACAAGCTTCATACCGCGACAATGACGTCACCAATGCCATCTAAAGAGTACATAGGTACGTAGTTAGGATCGTTGTATGACAAGTCCATTACGTCATCACTGTGGAAGTTGGATGAATTCCATGACCATGATCCTCGAAGGCCGGAGTTGTTATGGACAGCGGTTATACGCCCTGGATTCAAAAGAAGCAAATAACATTGTTATTTCAAACGGAAAATAATCCACATACATTTTCTGGTTTTGGCAGTTGCCGTATAAGTCCGCGTTTTGTAACCCAACGCAACCAAAAGGGCTAGTCTTGCTACTTCTGTTATTTTACTAAGGTCTCATGTGCCGGGCTAATTCGGCCGGAAGCGTTGAAACAGTTTTCTGGTAACTTCCGTTGAGTTAGAAAATTTAGCCACCTTGCGCAAAACTTACAAGAATCAGCGAACTGAACAGTGTCGTTATATAGCTCTCCATCAGGGCCCTTCAAGTCATTGGACGGGTCATTATCCATCACTCCACAGAGTCCCTCAGTGTGGCCTTTAAACGCTACTGTCGGTGTGAACAACAAGTTGAGGTACTGACGGCCCATCGCTTGACTGTGACGTATGTAAGCTGTTACTGTTAGACCTGAAACAAAGGAAAAACTAAGTTTCATTGACATAATTAACATTTATTGAATGAGGTTGAGCATGATAGGAGGCCAAAGCTGAAGGCTTATATTAGGCAAATTTCACAAACACAGGTCTTGATAATTCTCGCTATCATGCGAAAACTGAATCCAATAATTGTTGTTATTATTATTTCATAATTTCGGGCTAAACATTACAGCGGTTTGTAGCTTTTCTCCCCTTAAGGATCGTGGGAATTTTGTAATTTCTTTTCCGCTGCCGCTATTATGAAGCGGGCGACGGTGACACGTCAGTTCAACATGTCCGGGACATGTATAGTCTCCATGACTGTAGATATGACGCCACAATTGCATGCCTAAATCATAATTTCTGTAGATCAGTGACTTTGCTCTCAGCCAATGGAAATAGAGATAGCGAGCAAAATGTATAACAATTTCAAGTTTTCACTCGCAAGTGATAAGAATTAACAAATGCTCCGATTTGATCACATAAAACAGTTTTCCACAAACCTGACTCATATTGTAAGGATATCAGCGCCACTCCTGTCGGGTCTGATACTGAACTGGAAGTCGTTTGGATTTCCATGACAACAGTTTCATTATTAAGCTTCGCCTTTTGTCCAACATGCGCCGTTAAGTTCACCAGCATTCCATCGATTCTGTTGAAACAGTGGGCAACATGTTGATGAACATGGGTTAATTCCTTAAACCAGTTCAAAATAAGTTTGTATGGGCGTACGCCCATCGCAATATTCACTTATTCATTTGCTTTTATATCCTATTCGCAGAGGTTGTGTTTTTTCTTTCTTCTACTAAACTCGATTGAAGCGACGCGCCAGTGTTTTTTTTTATTTATTTATTTTTTTTTAATGAAACCACACATTACTTACAAAAGAGAACTAATACACTAATCCTATAAGTTTGCAAAATTCTACTTAGTTACATTAGTTACACTTCGTTACTTACATTATTAACAGTGCACTACTTACTTCACTATTTTCTTAAACTCCTCGCCGCACATTACTTGCTTACAAAAGAAAAGTTGATCAATTGGTTGTGGCGACACTTATTAATACAGAAAGTTTACACATGATAGCAAAAGAAAAACAAAAAAGAAATAAAAATAAAAAATAAAAGAAGGGGGGGGGGGGTGGATTCCATTTTTTTTTAATTATTATTATATCTTTAAGGAGCTCAAAAGGGTATAAAGTAGAAAGATCTCTGCTGAATCCTGACAACTATGGATGGGCCGGTGTTGAGTGTGAGGGTGTGGGGTTATAGGAAGGAATAAAAGAAAGAGAGCCCTGAGGTAAAGCTAATAAATGAGATGAGAATCGAACTAGTTTATAGTAAAAGGTTCAATTTCTTTTTGTAATGTTTTAAGTAAGATGTGAAGCTTAAAACTAAAACTAAAACTGGGAATTTTCCCTTACTTCTGCAGAGCCAAATGAGAAATCTAGCTAGTAAAGAGATAAAATCAATTATTTTGTTGTGTTTTGATGTATCTGGCCTCAGACCCAACGCAATAAGTTTATTAAGAGCACAGTTTTGGGTAAAATATTAAGCTGCTGAAGAAAAGAATCAAGATGTTTCCAAAAAAGTTGAGTTTTGGTACAGTACCAGAAAAGATGAAGGATTTTCTCAGGTTCTTCATTGCAAAAGGTACATTTAATATCGCTTTTAAAGCCCATTTTAACTAAGGATGTGTTTGTGGCTAAGGTTTGATGCAAGAATCGAAAATGAAATTCAATCAATTTAGTACTTTTGGTGCATTTTAATGCTATCTGGCATGTGGTATGCCAGTTGAAATCGTGATATTCCTGGGTTATGTTTGTCCCATTTTAGTTGACTAGGTATTGGGGAGTTTGGTTTTAGGCCTCTATAAGTTTTTGGTATGCCACTCTGCTAGGTTTATTGGATTTCAACATGACAGTTGCAAGCGTTTCTTGTTCTTTAACGCCGATTGTTATATTTATATTTTGTTTTTTCCAAAGTATTTTGAGAGCGGATATAATTCCATAAAAAGTAAGTGTACATACCTTAATATGATAGATATCTTCAAATTTGTTAACAGTACTATCAACTGCACGTTGTAAAACCAGTCCTTTAGATATTGTAGCTGAAATAAGCCTGATTCACCCTTGAGGTTTATAAGAATGAGTAAGCTATCTCGATGGACATCACATGTAGGTATGAGTGAATGACTCATATACATTGAATGAAGTGAGTGGGAAAGGTTTTTAAAATTACCAAGGATAGGATTAATAGCAAACAATTACCGTAGTTTAGGAAATTCTTTAGGATCACTGGTATTGACAGTCATGATTGACAGGACACTCGGCCCCGCCTTTATAGCCACGCCCCCTGTCAATGATGCTCGCTGGTAGGCAAAGTAACGGAACTGTATTCCAAAGTCATTGAAGACACTCTTACAGCCCCAGAATTCGCCAATGTCGTAGTAATCGTACTTGATTCCTGCAAAAAAAACAACGCGAACGTTTTCTCAAGAATTCTCAAGAATTGGGGGTTTGACGCTATGAAAAATGAAATTTACATGGTGTGTAATGCATCTAAAAATGTTTATTTTAGTGACAGTCACGTGTCAATTATGACGTCATACACGCCGTAATGACGTCATACGTTAAAAAAAATCAAAAAATGTCATAAAATCTCCAAATTTGATTTGAAAAATTCAAGAAAAATATAAAGATGCTAAAACGGCAAAGATTTTGGAAGGATTTCATCGTAAAAAGCAAACATTTCATGAAAACACCAAATTTGGGTAAAACGATCTGTATCTCGAAATGTATTCGTGCTATAAAAATGAAACTTATGTGGTGTATAAAGTATTCAAACATGTTTATTTTGGTGACAATCACGAATCAATTATGATATAATATCACGCCAAAATAACGTCATACTTGGATTCGCCATCTTGGATTTTTAAATTGCTCAGAAATGTCAGAAAAACCACCAAATTTGATTTGAAAAAATCGAAAATATAAGGATGCAAAAAAATGTAAATATTTTGGAAGAAACTCTTCGTAAAAAGTGGAAATCTTATGAAAACTGAAAATTAAGCTGAAAACACCAAATTTGGGTAAACGGCCTGTCAAAACTTGATTGCCATGGAAATATCAAGTCACATCATCAAACAATTGACATACCAAAATGTTCCCAGATAATTTTTAGGAAAAGTCATAAATTTTGGCTATGATTGCTTGAATGCTCTTAAGCTTAAGGTACGATATATTTGAAATCAGCCGCGGACACTTTCTGAAGGCACCTGTAATTCTGTAATTCCTGAAGGCACCGCGCATCTTACTTCATTCCTAATTTCCTTGAAAGAAAACACTTGACACCTGGATTATTATTTTTTGGTGCGAGAAGAGAGAAGCAAGATTGGCTCACCATCTAATGTCTCAAGATGAGGATCGCCCGCGTTCCACCACGGAGGCCTCCTATCGCAGCACGTTCCAGTCCACAGTTCCCGTCTGCCTGAACGAGAGCATTCACAACGAGACCCGCAGTCTGCTAAAGCTACAGCCTTACCATTACCAGAAACAGTCCCCTGAAATAAAATGACACGAATAATGAACGTGGAATAATAGATAAAAAAACCCTCCCTTTTTTGTTTTGTTACCCAGATAGATAGTTGTTGTCTGTGGAGGCCCTTAATTTATTATGACAAACAGTGGTTTCGCAGAACCCTTGCTCTTATTATTTATGTATTTATTTAAAGAGTATATGCACGAACCATGACGACTGATGCCGACAATACACGAACTATTCACGAGAAGATGTTTTTTATAAACGTTTTTCATCATGTATTTAATTTCTGTTGTCGGTGTGTTATAGAAGCTAATAACTTTCAACAAGTCTTGAAATTTCAAAATCTGCTTCTGTCAGATCACAACAGAGGTTATCATTTACTACTAATGGCTCCATCAATCAATTCCAAGCCCCCAGGGCATTTGTCGGGCATTTGTCATTTTTTTGGCAGAAGGTTGAAAATGCCCCACGGTGGGGTCAGCTTACATGCACAAAATCCCCACGGTGGGGCTTGAGGAGCAGTGCAAATGCCCGACCCACGGGACAAGTTCAAAAACTTTTTTGAGAGGATCGAGGAATTTAAAAATCTAAATTCCAAGCAGAACTATCAATTATGGACACTATAATTGTTCACAAATACATAGCTCTTTGCGGGACTCAAACGAGGTTAATATCAACTCAGTTTTTATATTTTTCTATCGGGGGCAATCAGGAAATTTTAAATAAACAACAAAACGTGTACGTCTTTTAAAATACGAAAGATCGCGTTCCCTTTGACAATGCCCCACCCCCGGGCTACCCGGTTTATAGCAAATGCCCCACCCTAGGGAAGGAAAAGTTGTAAAATGCCCGACAAATGCCCGGGGGGGGGGGGGGGGAGGATGGTGGGGATGGTCGGGCTTGGAATTGACGGAGCCATAAGCTTGGACACAAAATTGCTTGTCCGCAATTCTAGCTTAAATTATTACCGTAAGGCGCGATCTGCCATGCAATAAAACGACAATTATGATGTAACTCCATCATCCGGAATCAGAGATTTGAAGCTTTAGAAGATAACAATGACAAGGGACAGGACAAGGATCCTTCACGACCTTAAAACCTCACCTGAACAAGGCTGTACATCTGGTTGAGAACATCCGGGTCCTTTCCTTCCCACAACACAATTCGGGGGTTCACCGCACGGTGGATGATCCGGGCATTTGTAGCGATTGTTTACAATAACAGCTTTCTTGCCTTTTAGACAATCCCTTAAAAGTAACGAAAACATTATTGATGTTTATAAAAACATCTTCAACTCCTTGCTAGCCGTAGTGAACATCCTCTGTTAGTTCCTTAGTGTAGATTTAAATGCTAAGTTATTGCAATCCGCGTCACAATTGTTGGGATGCTTTCCCCGCTCCCTCCTTCAATGTTGATAAGACGTCCTCTAAGATTGATCTTGACGGCAGCGAAAAACGTAACCATTGATCGAGTGGAATTCTTCGCATGTTTTTGAAAGGCGCAATAACTACAATTCAGAGAAAATACCCAGTGTCTTTATTTAATTAAGCAATGGATTTATAAAGTCATTTTACTTACGGTGGACAGTGACAATTCCCATCAGGATCAACAATTCCCTTCTCGCCATCAGGACATTCGCAAGGGGGAGGGGTGGTTGGGGGCGGAGTTGTCCCGGAGGTTGTATTCCCTGGGGTAGTTGCAGTTCCTGTCGTCACTTCTGTTGTCATTTTTGTTGTCATTTCTGTTGTAGCTACCGTTGTTAATTCTGTTGTAGTTCTCTTGGTTGTGGTGCGTTCTGTTGTTGTCGGCGGAGGAGTTATGGCCAAGAGACTATGATGATCTAGATCATCAGGCTCTCTTGTTGTGGCATATGCACAGACGTCCATGGCCAACTGAAATGCGGAACAAATAAAAACAAATTAACCACTTGAATAACCTCAACCACGTCCGGCTTGCTTGAAATTGATTGTCACCTTCCTAACAACCCGTGAAAATCTTCACAGATGTCAATTGCACTGCATGAGTCAGTTTCCGCCAAAAAACTGCCCTTTCAAATGTCTCTGGGGGGGGGGGGGGGGGAGTTGATGGACCCACCCATATTGCGTAAAGAGTGTTCGGCCCCAACACTTTATTCTAGTAAATTTATTCTGGTATTCAATGTCGACATTCTCGGTGTAATCCGTTGACATTTTATTGTGAATTTTGGTCATTCGTCGTTTTGCTTGGACCGAATTATAGTATGTGATTATTGAAGTATCGAGAAGTACATGTGAGTGGGTTTTTAAAACTGATAAATTGTTGATAAGCCGGAACATGCGCCGAACCGTGAAGCGCTACCTTTTAGAGAGATTGACAAAATATCATTACAACGAAGAATTACATCTGAAAATTCGAAATTTGGGTAAATGTCCGGGAGAGGGATGAATGGAGAGCTACTGAAAGTTTGAGCATCCCAGAGTAAATCCTCTTTTCGAAATGTCGATGAAACCTCATGGGAGGAAGGGGGGCATCTTATACGTACGGGGATTAACCTTGGTTAACACAAGCAACGCGGAAAAAATTTCCGGCCGAGTTCGTCCAGTGTGCGTAAGATCATAGGTTTGGTCGGCCGCTTTAACACTGAGCTAAGGCTCAAATGTGACAAACATAGCGGTA
Organism: Desmophyllum pertusum; assembly: GCA_029204205.1. NCBI lineage: Eukaryota > Metazoa > Cnidaria > Anthozoa > Scleractinia > Caryophylliidae > Desmophyllum > Desmophyllum pertusum. Next base: position 554,350 of record MU826857.1, read on the forward strand.
CCCATCCATACACCTGGGTAGAGAGAGGCACTGTGTCTTTCCCAAGATCATAACACAGTGACCCGGAAAGCGCACTCGATCCGGCGTGGTCTCCACGGCGGTAGGTGGATTTCAAAAATTATCATCGTGGTAGTCAGTACTGAGTTACCTTTTTGCACGAATTAATGCGCAAACCTGGAACAGAATATACCGTAAGGTGGCACGTTCTGCGGTATGGAGTAACCAAGAGATACTAATCAGCTGCCCGTTATAAAAGAAAGGCTGCGTAGTAGGCTAGGAACAGAACAGCCTAACCCCCAAAACTTTTTTTTGTTCCAAAAAATCTATACATTTTTCTGAGCAGAACGCCGAAAAGAAAAATATTTTTGGTTGAAACCGCGATTTTTTATGAATTTTCAAAGTCTGGGAAAATCGCATTATTTAAAAACATGACCGAGTAGCAGAAGCATCGTGAAAGTACTGGATCTAGCACAATTCGTGACGTCATTCCAGGCCATCAATGAGTTTGTGTCTTCGTTCTGAGCTAGAAATGCGTGCAAAATTGAGCCGAGCCGTTCTTTGCCGTTGCCGTTGCCCTTAGCACTTTAGGGATCAAGATTTCATGGTCAAGTTTTCTGGGTTGATCGATCGGCGAGTCTGCAGCGATGATTGAGTAAAGTCTGTCTTTGTACAAATTTATAAGCTTATAAGGACTTCAATTTGCTTCGTTCGGGTTCCAGACGATTTTCGTAGAATTCAAGGTAATAATTTATTCTTGCTGAACCAAAATATTATCTTTGTTAAGACTAATTTGCTCAGTCTGTTTATACAGTGTATACTACGCGAACAATCGACACATTTCACGGCACTTCGAATTTGTTTATACTTTACTGATCTGGCGACATCAAAGGAGGACAGATTCTCACCGAAAAAATTCGACATCTTCGGGCTGTAGCATTATTTAATTAAACTGCTAAGCTAAATCATTTAAAAGCAAGTAAGATATTCCCAATCGAATCGTAACTTCGAACAGGAAGCTTCAGAAAATTACTGTCTGAATAGCGCACGGCTTCCGTACGAGTATCCACTGCAAATAATTGGCATACTGTAAAACATGGACTGGACTGGATTTGTAAAACATGGACTGGATTTGTAAAACATGGATTTGTAAAACATGGATTTGTAAAACATGGATTTGTAAAACATGGATTTGTAAAACATGGATTTGTAAAACATGGATTTGTAAAACATGGATTTGTAAAACATGGATTTGTAAAACATGGATTTTGTAAAATGACACCACATCGCAAGATAGTCACGAAACCACGCTTTTCCTTTGCAAACTGAGTTCGTCGGATATATTTTCTTGTAGTATGTCATTGTATTTCATTGTGCTATTGTTGAAAAGCTGCGCGGACTTTAAACAAAGTGGAAATTGAAGAATATGCTGTATAAAATTGCGACAGCTCACATTCTTTCCTGCACGCTCCTCCATGCAATCAGACGCGTACAATGTACATTGGATAGCTGTCAAATTTGCAAATTCAAGTCAACACCTCAGGAAAACCTCAGGAAACGCAAACATAGGATCGAAATTCATCAATCACAGGTCACGCTCAAAACAGAAAACGGCTATGATTGGTTTGTGGTCCTGCATTGTGAATTGCACGATTTGTTTCATTTTTGTTTTGTTTCATTCGCTTGACGCTGAGTCTCCTACGCAGCCGTTATTTGTGTCATCACGCAACGCTTCTCCCCACTAACCACATTCCTTTCCTTTTGTTTTGACCGCCGTAACTTTGACAGCTATCCGCAAAAACGTGACTGTTACCGTTTGCCGAAAACTTGCTAGATCGATCCAATTCTTGAACTAGGATGTCTGTTGTAATTATAATGAAGTTTTTTCGACATTATTCTTTCATATCATACATTTTTTCTTCAGTAAAACCGTGTTTTATTTTGATGTCTGGTGTGCGTCAAATTCAAAAGGCGGCATACTAGCGTGCGTTTGACGTTTAATTCATTATATATACTAACACAAAAATATTTTTTTATTCCAACTGTTGTTTCGTAAATACAGTCGAACCTCCCGCAAGCGGACACTCTCTGGACCAGAAAAATGTCCGCTTACGAGAGCTGTCCGCCGGCGGGAGATGTCCGTCAGGGGAGGTTCGAGTGACGTGTACGTTCAAATAAGAAATAAAAACTCAACCTCGAAGCGCTTCACGTCCATTTATTGTTTTGCCGTACTCTCGGTTCGCAAATGTTTCCTTTGTAAGCAATTCTTTTTCACGCAAATCACAATGCAACAAACCAATCAAAGCCGTTTTCTGTTTTGAGCTTGACCTGTGATTGGAAACGCAAACATAGGATCGAAATTCATCTGAGGTTTTCCTGAGGTGTTGACTTGAATTTGCAAATTTGACAGCTATCCAATGTACATTGTACGCGTCTGATTGCATGGAGGAGCGTGCAGGAAAGAATGTGAGCTGTCGCAATTTTATACAGCATATTCTTCAATTTCCACTCCGCGCAGCTTTTCAACAATAGCACAATGAAATACAATGAAATACTACAAGAAAATATATCCGACGAACTCAGTTTGCAAAGGAAAAGCGTGGTTTCGTGACTATCTTGCGATGTGGTGTCATTTTACAAATCCATGTTTTACAAATCCATGTTTTACAAATCCATGTTTTACAAATCCATGTTTTACAAATCCATGTTTTACAAATCCATGTTTTACAAATCCATGTTTTACAAATCCATGTTTTACAAATCCATGTTTTTACAAATCCATGTTTTACAAATCCATGTTTTACAAATCCATGTTTTACAAATCCATGTTTTACAAATCCATGTTTTACAAATCCATGTTTTACAAATCCATGTTTTACAAATCCATGTTTTACAAATCCATGTTTTACAAATCCATGTTTTACAAATCCATGTTTTACAAATCCATGTTTTACAAATCCAGTCCATGTTTTACAAATCCAGTCCAGTCCATGTTTTACAGTATGCCCAAATAATTCATACACGAGTCCAGACTTTCGTTCTAGAACTTCCATGCAAATACTTAAGCCAATTCAGTATATTCCATCGTTGTTTAAACCTAGGCCTGTGAAGCGATTCTGTTCATTCAATTCAGCTGTGTGTGCCGTGTGAATGTCATAATTTCCCTGTTGAGCGACACCGCGTGGACTGGTGTTTATTTGGGCTCGCGGACGGTCTTTAAGTTTAGAATACTAAAGCAATTTACATGATAATCTTTCCCTACCTCATTCATAATATTATATGTTTAACACAAGTTGTAAGAAATTATTTTTCAAGTATTCAAGCTACTTTAGTCTCGTATTTGGACGGGAGGTGACATTTCTGTGAGTTCGGCTCGATATCAAGCCGCTTGATTCGGACTATAATTATATAAATTCGCTCATGTCTTTACGGCGTAAAGACATGAGCGTATTTATATATTAATAATTATAGTCCGAATCAAGGCACAGCTCTCGTAAAAAATAGCGTAATGCATTAAACAAACGTATAATATTTCAGGTTACCCAGAAAAACGTTATTACATTGACATTCTACGAAAATTCTGTAATACCCATCAAGATCAACTCCTCTGCTTTCCAGTTCAAAACTGGCGCCAATGGCCTGGAATGACGTCACTAGTCTCAGTCTCCCTTTCACTCGGTCGTGGGGAAAACAACCCTAACTTTGACGGCCCATAGAAAATTGCCGTTTTAACCAAAACAAAAAATGTTTACGGCATTTTGCTTTGCCATAATATAAACATTCAATTGGGGCAAACATATTTTTGGGGTTATAGGCACTTTAAAGGACAGAAAAAGATACTTTAGCAACATTAATCAACTTTACCTTGGATTTTGTGCAAAATCTGAAACAGAACACAAAAAAAATGTGATTAAGTACATTGCAAAGAAAATTTAGTTTAAAAGAACTGAAATAAGAAAGAAAGAAAGAAAGAAAGAAAGAAAGAAAGAAAGAAAGAAAGAAAGAAAGAAAGAAAGAAAGAAAGAAAGAAAGAAAGAAAGAAAGAAAGAAACTCTCCACGAAACTTGATCGAGCCTGAGCCGTTGGGTGGACAAAATCATAAATCTAGCACGCTCTTTCGCGAGGAAACAAACCTTTTCTCATACGCTCCACCGTTAAACTTCCAACTCAGAGCCGCCAACTCGTAACTCTTTTTCGCCAAACCAATCGCCAATCGCCCGGTAACTTCGGAGGATCCCAAGCTGATGGAAAATTCGCTGGGTTTTCCTTTCTCCTTCATACATTTGTCGCTACAGGGTTTGTAAGCGGCCTTCAGTCGAAAGGGAACCTCGATACTCAGTCGAAGAATTGAAATATCTGTACGTGAGATAACGTCAGGGCTGTAGCCAGCTGCAACGATATAAAATGAATACACGTCTATAAAAACGCATGGAAATCTGTTAGAGTGGTGCAATCCCGGTTTAACGAACACGGACTAACAAATAGCTGGATACAATTAAAAAACGTGATGGTCACAATTGTTGGAACAGGTTATTATTATGGTCCCCAGATCTCCACCCCTCACCCTTTTCCCCCAACACCCAACCCCTGCCCTCTTCATGGTGACGAGGCAGAGTCAACAACAAGAGGGGATAGGGTATTTTCAACAAAAATATGACGGGGCTTGTGGGTCGCTACTTCCAATGTATGGAATATCATTTCCTCTCTGGTTTTCTAACATGTGAAATGAACGGGATCTTTCCTATAAAGTGATGTCTTAAACTGCGACTGTTTCGCGTCTTAAAGTACTTCATTGCTGGCGCTTAGTGAACTCCGATTTCCGTGACAATACTGAATACTGGATGGGATGCTAGTCCATCCCAGGTCATTTTGCCAGTTTTCCCAATTGCAACAGGTAACTAAATCCTATACAGTGGTACCTCGATATAACGATACTCGATATAACGATGTTCCCGGTATAACGATCAACATTTGACAGCCCGGCAAATGTTACAGTAAATGTATGGAGAAAACTCCCGATATAAACGATATTCCCGATATAACGATCACAATCTAGCAGCCCAAACGTAAAATTTATCCCGATATAACGATAAAAATCAATCATCGCGCGATGAAAAAGGAGGCTTTTAAAATACTTGAAAATATATGACAATACTCCCGGCAATACTTTTCCTTTATAATTTAGTTCTCGTTGCATAAGGACTGTAACGTGTCTGTCAACAGCTTGTTACGATAAGGATTTATACAGTACATGAAAAATCAATTATTAACAATACCCCGATATAACGATATTTTTGGCTCTTTTCCTGAAAAATCGTTATATCGGGAATTCGTTATTACGATTTCCCGATATAACGATCTAATTTGGTCAGTCCCTTGGCACATAGTTATATCGAGGTTCCACTGTAGCAAGAACATGTCACAACGATGTCCGTGTTCGTTCAATACATATATTTGGCCTTTAGACTTTATTACCATTTATTAGATTTCCTTTTGTTAGGTTATCTGTATATAGGGATAACCTCTAGATCTACCTTTTCAAATATTGTTATCTCTTATTTTTATATTTGAATAAAGTATTATTGATTGATTGATTGATTGATTGATTGTGTTACTTACGGAAAGTTTTAAAAACCTTTTTCCAAAGCGGCTTCTTAACCAATAACCAGATTCGTCAGCCATTTTGGCTTGCACGGGAGTCTGTATGTGATTTTGGGAATTAAAAGAATTTCCGCTGCTATCTCGCCTCTAACTTTAACTTGGCCTTGGCCTTTGTCAATATCCGGATTTGTTACCTGAAACTGCAAAACAAGACAACGTTATTTCTTCAGAGTTGAATCATTGTAAATGGCGTCGAGCATGTTTAAAGTTAAACTCAATGACAGAAATGGTGTGGTTTGGGAAAGTCGATCGGCTGGCTTTTTTTCCCCTTCGATTTATGGCCCCGCGCGGGCCATAAATCGAAGGGGAAAACAACGAGGATCCGTAACTTACAGTACGGACCGAGAAGACGAGGTTAGTAAGATATTTATTATATCTCTTTCTTTGGAAAAAGGAAAACATTTCAAGTCAAGCGCGAGGAAAGCGGTTTCATTTGACTGACACGCATCACAGGCAAAGTCAATCTCGTTCCCAGAGTCCTCGTTACCCTTGACCAGCGGTGGAGCAACGAGGACTCAGGGAACGAGATTGAGGCAAAGTACGAGTCGATTTATCGAGTTCGACGAGTTGTAAACACGATTTGAACCTAAACTTCAAACGTCTTCAAACAATTTCTACCTAGTTATTTTCTGTAAAAGCATGAAAACAGAAGTGCTTGCTGCAGAATAACTTGGAGAAAAAATTGCCGAGGAGCTTGTCAAAAACATCAACAGTTAAGACTTACGTTTTCCACGTTAAATGTTCCATTCGTCTGCTCGTATTAAACAGACCTTTTCCATTCAGAATTCGTATTCTTCACAGTCAGTTTGCGGACTTTTCGGCAGAGATAAAACTGTCAAGTTCCTGAATCGAGTCCGGCTCGCCGGGTTGGTCTACATCTTGGATGTTTTCGGCTTCTAAAAGCTCCCGACTGATAAATTGCGTTTGAAGTTTGGAAGATCCTCTTCGCTTCGCATTTGTTTCTAAAGCTCTTTCATCCGATTGCAAACGTTTTAAGTAGGTTTAAAATTAATCGAAACTAACTTGCAAAGATGGCGTCATGATCAGTAGCACTCTCAAATTTCGCGGGCCGTACTGTAGAATACGGCCCGTAAAATTGACCAATCACAGCGCGCGTACTATATAAGAGATATAATAAACTGGTTTAAATGATTGCCGTTTGGGAGCCCAATGAAGGGAATTATATTGCCTTAAATTTTGAGGTAGACTGTAGGAGAAACTGCGTTTTCAGGTATTCCGTCCTAGGTTTTGGAATTTGAGTGTTTGCACTTGTTAAACGAAGTTGATTTATGTTTTTGTTTTTTTTACATAACAGTACTTACATGAGGCTTGATCGTCTTACATCCCCTAAATGAACATGATCCTCCCATTCTTAATTTAGTTGAAGTCCTCAGTGATAACGGGACAAACAACTTTCCCTGGAAAACAGTAACAACAACAGTGTCAATGAAAAATATACAACAGCTATGTCTTTTTACAAGCCAAGGCGGTTTCTCAGACCAACGCTTAACTCCAGTTTCCGTAACATGAAGTGACTATGAGTATTGCTACTCTTCCTGGCTGGGATGCTAGTCTAGTGCAATTAACCCCATGCAGAATTTTTGTCAGCACTATGGAGTAAAGTCTCTTGCACAAGAACACAACACAGTGACCCGGGCCGGGACCGCTCGATTGGGAATCTAACTCGCTTACCATTAGGCAGTACCATGCCTACCACTAACAACAGCTGAAACGTGATATAATTTAACACAATATGGTCCTACTATCTATGTATCGCTATATGTACAACTTCGCCAGAACGATTTTTCTTGCAATGTATAGTATACATCGAAACAAATACATGCAACCGGTGCCAAGCGCGGGAAAACGTGCGTTGGCTTTGCTCCATATTGGTTAGAAATATGTTTCTCCTGTTTAGAGCGGTTTTCAGTGTAATTTGGCATTCCTTTGGTTTTGCGTTATTACCCTAATGTGATTGGTTGAAAAATCTCGCGCCATCTACTCAACCAATCAGATACAAAACAAAACCAATCGGAGCTTGGTCACACGCGCTTTCTCGCGTTTGGCACCGGTTACGTGCATTTGCATTGGTTCGTTTTTTGTTTTATTTTGTTTCATTTTTTATTTTCTTACGTTTGATGTGATTGGGCATCTTGATTTTGGTTTTACGGCACTCAATTGAAAACCGCTACAGAGCTCAGCAACAGAGCAAACGCATTATTTTCGACCGTCAATGGCTCTTTATGCTAAGGAATTGAGTTATGTAAACGTATGAATAACGACTATGTGGCTTTACATTTCTATTTCCTCGGCTTACACGTACGTTTATGGCTGGCTTGAGGTTCGTCTCCAGGAAGAAACCGGATGGGATGCACACGAACTTGATCCTGATACAAAATGTATCTAACAGCTTTGGTTTAGTAATGGGAAACTCTGTATTGACAAAGTCTCCACTGCTATATTAGAAAAAATAGAGAACATAATAATTATATTTATCCACAATTTCACAGTATCAACTACATCTACAATTTTACCATTTCAACCACAATGACAATGAGAGCTAAGAGAGGATCCAGGATTTTATGCAAGGAGGGATAAGTATGAGCGTTAATGGCGCGAATCCCATGAGGAGTCTGAGGGTACAAGCCACGTCTCATAGAGGGGTACATGTAAGTGTGACCCCGTCAATCCTCCTCCTGGATTTTCTAATGAAACGAAAACGACAAAGACAACCATAAGACGACTACGACAATGACAACGAAAAGGACAACGACGACGACAACAACAACAACAGAGGCAGAACTTCTTTCATTTAAGTGACATATTTTAACCCTCATGCAGATGTACACCCCCATGAGGTTTGTTCACAGTTTTGAGAAAACGATTTACTGTCTGATGCTAAATTATTCAGTAGCTGTTCATTCATCTCTCCCGGATGTTTTGACGTGTCAACGGTCTATCTGCAACCTTTGACGTTACCATGGCAACCGCGCAGTGAGATGCAGGTTTACTTACATGTAATGTAATTCTTCGTTGTAATTATATCATTTTAGCAGTTTTCTTAAAATTTCAGTATTAGTACATTTGGAACATCTCATTATTGTTTTTGAAAAATTGTGTATTGATTTAAGTTTTTTTTTTCTGTCGTCGTGAGGAAATAGTGAAATCCAAGGTGGCGGATCCAAGTTGGCTGGTTAGTAACGTCGTTTGACATCATTTTGACATTTTGACGTCATAAGACGTCATAACCAGACAGTAACAATCTTATTTTGTTGAACAATCTCAGGGCTATCTACTAAAGGCATAATATTTTCGATATGTCTTATAATAACGAAAACCCAAGGGAGGGTCACCCTTGTACGGTCGTGCGTATGACTTTGGATGTACGTCCTAGGGTTAATTACTTACCTAACTTGAACTTGTACATCCACGTTGTATATGACTTCACCAACCATCTCCAAACCCAACAAGGCGTCTGTGTTGATTTGGATGCCGTTCTCATCTCGGTCAGCGAACACGCCCATAGAAATAATTAAGTCTGTATACATTTTGAACCTCTCTTGAACATTTATGTAACCATTGCCACGAAGCTAGACAAAGAAAGAATGAAAATCAATCAGTCCGTCCGTTCGTCAGTCAGTCAGTCTGTTAATCAGTCCGGCAATCAGTCAGTCAGTAACTGATGACTGACTGACTGACTGACTGACTGACTGACTGACTGACTGACTGACTGACTGACTGACCGACTGACCGACTGACCGACTGACTGACTGACTTATTGACTTATTGACCTACCTACCGACCGACCGACCGACTGACTTATTGACCAATCGACCGACTGGCCGGCGGACAAACCGCAGACTGACACTTAGATAGACCTACCTACGGGCACTTAGTTACGGTATTTTATAAGCAATTCCTCGAATGTGGTCGACACTTCGGTGTTTTCTACACTCACCGTTAACTTGACGTCGGATTGAGAACTCAGATTGATCAAATTTATCTTTATCCTAGTGCCTCTCTTGTGCCTTCTGTGCTCCTTGTGCAGTTTATCTAGACTTACCACGGTAACCGCTGTACCGTTTATAACAGACAGAACAGGAAGAATCTCGATCAGCAAAGTCACCAGTCACGTGGGATTCTAATCACCTAAAAACAATTGGTAGTGATTTAGACACGGGTAAAAGTTGAGTTTTGCATATAGAAATTAATCTTTTTTTATACGCTTTTTCGGTGGCTATAATTCCTGTAGACACTGTAGACACTGTTGTGCGGATAGAGTGATAGAGTCGCAATACGAATCCGGAAGAGGCAGCGATAGTTCTTAAGAGGCAGTCCGTGTAAAAAACCGACCGTCAATTTTCGGCGGAAAATGAATTTTCTTCATTTTCTCCACACCCGAACTCAAACATCATGTCTAAAGTACAAAAATCGTATTTGTTTCGTTTCGTTTGTTTTAATACTTGAGTTTGACCGTTTTCTTCCGAAGCGACCATAGATCAAACAAATCCGTCATTTGTAACACTGATTTTGGTCTGAAACTCGACGTACCGTATGATACTTTTAGATTTAACACAGCAAGCTTATATTTATGTCGAAATTAATATCAGTAAAGAACTTTGTTTTAAGCATTAAATTAACTTGTTTCATCTCACATAAAATTAGTTATGATTTTTTTCGTACACTCTCATATCGCTGCTACGCGCGCCATTGGCGAGGTGGCCTCCATAAAAATCGAAAATTCCTCCAAAAGTGGCACCTGATCTAAAATCAACTCTCTAATATTTCATTAGACCAAGGTCTGGTATACAAATATCTGAAATAAAATTTGTGGGCACTCGTCATATAACCACTATAAAAACTTGCATCCAAATCACAAAAATTGCAAATTTCATTATCATTCGGTAATTTATTAGGCTGGATTTATTTCCTTCAGTTTGCATTTAAAAACATTTGAAAACCATCACAGATTGAAAAATAGACCATATAACAGTCCAGACCTGAAAACATTTATAAAAACTAACCTGAATTATGTACAAAGTCTTCCTACTGCGCACCTTCTTTTCCAACCATAGGATCGTTGTGTCACGCCAACACCCGGAGCGAAACAGCATCATGATTCCGTTCACCGAATCCGCCAAAAGCCCAACTTTAGTGTTCGCCCATTGATATGTGAAGATTGATCGACAGAAGCCTGATGGTATTCATGGTGCAAAATAACTGGCAGCTAGTTCACGAAAAATAAAGTCGCGTTAAGTGTTGTTATCGCTGGTTAAATCGCAGTGCTCTTGTGCTGTCGTTCAGTTTTGTAACTTTTTGCAGAGAACCGTTCCATATGTAAACGAAGTCCTTCGTTAATCCTCATGGATAATGTCCTTAAAACACTGATCAATCAAGCAATACTGCACAAAGGCTCGGAACTTCGATTCATTATCGGTACAAGTATAAAAAACAACAAGTTAACTGAAAACCATTTTCTTGCAACCGCCTGATTCGAGTGACCGCTGACCTTTTCGTGACAGGACTCGTGCGTGGACAGGCGAAAAAAATTCCCACAATGTTTAAGTGTGTTAGAAATTTGCTCTCTCTATTCACATTGTGAAGGGACTATTGTAGTCCCAGTAGAAGTAGACGTTGACTCTATTCCTCTGATGGAGTGTAATGATGAGTTTTTAGAACACTCGGATGCCATTCCTGTGGGCCATCCATCGTTGCAAGGCATCGCTAAGCGGTATACACTCTTTTTTTTTTTTTTATAAGATCCTTTTTTATAAGAACGTTGAGGCTGAGATTGACCAAAATTTTAAGAACATGCTAAGAACATAACGCAGGTTGATACTTAGCTAAGAACATTTTTATTTCACTTGTTTCTTGCATCGAGCTCTCAATACAATATTCCAGTATCCTTTTAAAAATTTAACAAAACCAGGACAAAATGTAACATTTCAAATATATCAGTGAACAAGCAGTTCAAATCAGCTCAAAATACTTGAATGCACAATTTTTATAGCAACAACATGAATTTCTATCACATAAAATGTAAATACATTTTCATGGTCACGTTCGAATCCTTTTTTGTGAAATTCTATACCATAGCTGAAATCGCCAAAAAAATAAGAACATTCGGTCTTGGCTCAGACTCAGCTCAAAAATTAGACGTTCTTATATAAAAAAAGAGTGTATTCCCTAAAAGGGATCGGGAGCGACGTTGCATCTAAAAACGGCCTTTGCTGTTATAACAGCAGTCCCTACCGACACAATAAATGTTTTAAAAATATGGTATAGCCAAAAAAACACAAAATGAAAAATTTGGTTAACTTCCGTCTTAGGCTGTATGGTCTGTACCATCGATGTTCACGAATTTGCTTTTATAAAAACAAATCAAAGAAATGAAGAATTGCAAACCTAAATATCGGCGTATTTGGTCGATAAAACGCCTTCGTACCCCCAAAAACTCCCCAGATCGCTAACTTCAAACCAAAAAAAGACCTTCGCACCTCCCCCCCCCCCCCCCCCCCCCCCCCCCTCTGGGTACTGAAATATCATCATTGTACTCATTCAGAGGAATAGAGTCACTACAGTGTCCGTTCACAAGTGAATAAAGAGAGCAAACTTCTCACACACTTAAAAAGTTCTGAACGAAGGAAGTAGGAGAAAAGCTATTACGTTTTTTCGCTGTCACGCACGAGTCCGCGAGTCCGAGTCACAAGTCACGAAAAGGTCAGCGGTCAATCAAATCAGGTGATGGAGGTTGTCAACTTGTTGTTGTACTTCCTCTGTAGACTCTGTACTTGTGCCGATAATGAATCGAAGTCCAGAGCCTTTATGCAGTATTTGCTTGATTGATCAGTGTTTTAAGGACAATATACATGAGGATTTACGAAGGACTTTGTTTACATTGGAACGGTTCTCTGAAAAAAGTTACAAACTGAACGACAGCACAAGAGCACTGGATTACCCATCCAGCGATAACAACACTTAACGGACTTTATTTTTCGTGAACTAGCTGCAGTTATTTTTGCACCATGAATACCATCAGGCTTCTGTCGATCAATCTTCACATATCAATGGGCGAACACTAAAGTTGGGCTTTTGGCGGATTCGGTGAACGGAATCATGATGCTGTTTCGCTCCGGGTGTTGCGTGACACAACGATCCTATGGTTGGAAAAGAAGGTGCGCAGTAGGAAGACTTTGTACATAATTCAGGTTAGTTTTATAAATGTTTTCAGGTCTGGACTGTTATATGGTCTATTTTTCAATCTGTGATTGGTTTCAAATGTTTTTAAATGCAACTGAAGGAAATAAATCCAGCCTATAAATTACCGAATGATAATGAAATTTGCAATTTTTGTGAATTTGATGCAAGTTTTTATAGTGTTATATGACGAGTGCCCACAAATTTTATTTCAGATATTTGTAGACCAGACCTTGGTCTAATGAAATATTAGAGAGTTGATTTTAGATCAGGTGCCACTTTTGAGAATTTTCGATTTTTATGGAGGCACCTCGCCAATGGCGCGCGTAGCAGCGATATGAGAGTGTACAAAAAAAAATCATAACTAATTTTATGCGAGATGAAACAAGTTAATTTAATGCTTAAAACAAAGTTCTTTACTGATATTAATTTCGACATAAATATAAGCTTGCTGTGTTTAAATCTAAAGTATCATACGGTACGTCGAGTTTCAGACCAAAATCAGTGTTACAAATGACGGATTTGTTTGATCTATGGTCGCTTCGGAAGAAACGGTCAAACTCAAGTATTAAAACAAACGAAACGAAAACAAATACGATTTTTGTACTTTAGACATGATGTTTGAGTTCTGTGGAGAAAATGAAAGAAATTCATTTTCCGCCGAAAATTGACCGTCGGTTTTTACACGGACTGCCTCTTAAAGCTTGAATTTATAAGGAGACCGGGATAACACGTAAATATCACGAATGCACTTTCTTTACCATCAGTTACAAACCAAAAACAAATTAATCCAACTTTTCCCGCCTCTGCCACCAGTTACATAGTTAGACTACGAGTTCTGATTGGCTCATTACGTTATCCGAGCGAGTTGTGATTGGCTAGCTGCAATTACCTTAATTTCGGTTATTCTACTATATTCACTATTCAAACTGGCCAAAATATTCCACGGAAGCTGATTAAGAGCGAATGTTACCAACGGTCAGACATTTTCAAAATATTGTGGCCACAGCCGAAAAATCAATTCTGCTCATATTCTCATGTTAGGTAGACCTTAATATGAAACAAATCACTGCATACTTTGTTTGGCTGAATATCGATTTATTTTCGAGAAAATCGATAATAACCGAATTTGGTCAAAATTCCGCTTTTGGAGCTCAAAATTTAAGGCAAATCTCGAAGCTTCGCGTAACAAAATAAAACATTCTAGAAAAAATAAGAACTACCCCATCTTGAAGATCGATATCGAAAGATATGTTGATAGCCATTTGAGCCATTCTGGCATTTTTATTAACAAATTATAATTAAATTTGTCCGACCTACTTTTAACTCGATTAAAAATAGGTCAAAACTAACCTATTATTTAAGTATGTGCTACACAAAAAAATTCATCGAAAATCTGGCTTTTGGAAGGCGAAGGGTTCTTCTTTTCGATTCCCAAAGGATTTTTTGGGAAATGATTCAGCGCGATGTAATCAAATTTTAAAGTTGGATAAAATGCGCTGATTCAACGGATACCGAAGAGTATCCTAAATTAGATCAATGTGCACATACACGCAAAACTTTAATTGTTTCGCAGTTTTATACGTTCAACCTACAACTAATTTAACATAAAACCTCTAACCTTTATGTTGTTGTATCAAAGAAGAGGGCTATAGTCCTGTAGTTGTTGCTTCCTTCGCAATAATTGCAGCTCACTGAAAGATGACCAGCACGCCATGTTTGTTTAGTTAAGCCGTACTTCGGACGTGTTTGATGAGAAGATTCTCTGTTTCCATTTTCGTTCAAAAGAGCAGGCTTCAAGTACTTTCCGCAAAAAAGTCTTTGTTTAACCATTAGTTTTGAACTGAACAGCGAACCAAATGCGTTAATTCTCGTCTTGTAGTTTCTTGTGGAATTTAATTAAGTCAGAACGGGTTTCAACTGAAATCGACAACTACATGTAACGCAAGAAAGGAACCGGAAGTTCTTTTTTATGAGGGATGGCTGGAAGAGAAGAGAGTGGGGTATCAATATAAAAGGCTTATTTCATTTATAGTTTCTTGTTTTATTTTTAATCTTTATCGCATAAGCGCATATTTTCGGACATTGGGAATAATTCAACTTGTTCTCCCGAAACCTGAAAACCCCAAATCAATCCCAGGCCGAAATGGGGTATTTTTCAAGTTGTATATTATTATCTGCCTTGTAAGCCAGCCATAACTTTCAATAAAGTTGTAATATCGTTGTTATATTTTTCCAATAATATTAGCTTTAGTCCGGTTGCCGCATAGTCAAAGACCAAGACGCCTTTATATATTTAGCTATTGTATTTACTTTTCCCCACTAATAATAATAGCCCTGGTCCCGTCACGGACAGGGAGAATAACGGGCCGTCAACATATTCCCCGCTTAACGTCCACGGGACGTTTAGGAGGGGGTTTTTGGAACTTCCCGGGGGGTAAGGAGGCACCGGATTTGGACATTAGTGTAGGACAGTTTTAAGGAAAAAACAAAACGATGCATTTCTTTTTTGACTTGCACATGTGATTGCCGGCTTGCATGTAATTCGCCGCTCGCATATACAAGAATGGCCTCTTGCTTGTTAATAATAATATAAAATATTTTATAATATAATATAAAAGCCTTATTTCATTTATAGTTTCTTGTTTTATTTTTAATCTATTAGGTGAACGTTTATCGTATAAGCGCATATTTTCTGACATTGGGAATTAAAAACTGAAAATCCGCAGTACTGTAGAAGGAGGAAAATGAGAATAATAAATTCAGTACACTGAATTGCAGAGGAAACTGTTAGCAGGGCGCTGGAAAGCATGGGCGGTGAAACGCGCACTGCGATCTTGTGCGATGTTTGATGCGGAGCGAGACTGGGTCGAGCGCGCTCGAGAGCGCTCGAGTTCAATAAGACCGGACGGCTAAGAAGGTTTAATTAGCAGTACAATGGCTCTGCATTTGCGTTTTTCATATTGGTACATTTCTTAGCCGTTCTCTACAAAAACAACAACGTCAAATGACCAAATTCACCGCATTATGGAGAGAACAACAGTGTACTGACGTCTATAGCGTGTAACTAAAAAGTTCAAAAAAGTTCAAAATGAAATTTATACCGATGAAAAAGCGAAAATTACCATTTTGAACCCATTATTTATTGCTTACAGCTTTACCAACATGTTGACATGTTCATTGTACAAAAACTAAGTGGAAATCCCGTACCGTTCTCTTGTAGCAATCCCTTTTCTTCATCTGCTATTGAACTTCATTTGCCGACATGTTTTGAACTCGAGCGCTCTCGAGCGCTCTCGAGCGCGCTCGACCCAGTCTCGCTCCGCATAAAACATCGCACAAGATCGCAGTGCGCGTTTCACCATCCATCCCTTCCAGCGCCCTGCTGTAAGCGAGAAATGCTCTGCTTTATCTGAAAGTATTTCAACTAAGGCCATATGATCACTTTGAAAAACTTTCATGAAAATAAATATCAAACATCGCACAAGATCGCAGTGCGCGTTTCACCATCCATCCTTTCCAGCACCCTGCTGTAAGCAAGAAATGCTCTGCTTTATCAGAAAGTATCTCAACTAAGGCCATATGATCACTTTGAAAAACTTTCATGACCAGGAATAATGCCTGGTTGTTGGGGTCGTTATTGTGATCACAGTCATCAATCTGACTGACTTAATTCAACTTGTTCTCCCGAAACCTGAAAACCCCATACCAGGCCGAAATTGGGTGTATTTCAAGTTGTATATTATCTGCCTTGTAAGCAGCCATAACTTTCAATAAAGTTTAATATCATTTTTATATTTTCCCAATAATCTAGCTTTAGTCCGGTTGCAAATGTTTCTACTTTATATAGAACAGTTTTATTTTGTTAAATGTTTCAAAAAGGAATTCGGCGAAATGAGTTCGTCAACGGTCCCTCTTAGCCTTCCGTATTGGAACTTCGGACCGCTCAGGGGCTCCTTTTGATCGTGGACCAGCTGCAGTTTGCCGCATATAATAAATGGATATTCTACAAGAACTAATTGGCAGGTGTGGTTGTAAAATTGTGCGATCGACCAGGTTGGACCAGACCTCTAGTAGCTTGCATTACAGACAATTGATCAGTTTAGCCGTTGTCATTACACAACCTAGTTCACTCACTGCTGACACACGTACGGCTGAGTGCGAAATAAATAATTAACAAGCAAGAAGCCATTCTTGTATATGCGAGCGGCGAATTACATGCAAGCCGGCAATCACATGTGCAAGTCAAAAAGAAATGCATCATTTTGTTTTTTCCTCAAAACCGTCCTACATTAATGTCCAAATCCGGTGCCTCCTTACCTCCTTCCTAAACCCCCTCCTAAACGTCCCGTGGACGTTAAGCGGGGAACTTGTGAATATGTCGACGGCCCGTTATTCTCCCTGTCCGTGACGGGACCAGTGCTATATTAGTGGGGAAAAGAAAATACAATAGCTAAATATTCTCTTGATATATAAAGGCGTCTTGGTCTTTGACTATGCGCAACCGGACTAAAGCTAATATTATTGGAAAAATATAAAAATGATATTACAACTTTATTGAAAGTTATGGCTGGCTTACAAGGCAGATAATAATATACAACTTGAAATATACCCCATTTCGGCCTGGGATTGATTTGGGGTTTTCAGGTTTCGGGAGAACAAGTTGAATTATTCCCAATGTCAGAAAATATGCGCTTATGCGATAAAGATTAAAAATAAAACAAGAAACTATAAATGAAATAAGCCTTTTATATTGTATACCCAACTCTCTACTCTTCCAGCCATCCCTCATAAAAAATAACTTCCGGTTCCTTTCTTGCGTTACATGTAGTTGTCGATTTCAGTTGAAACCCGTTTCTGACTTAATATTAAATTCCACAAGGACCACAAGAAGCTACAAGACAAGAATTAACGCATTTGGTTCGCTGTTTAGTTCAAAACTAATGGTTAAACAAAGACTTTTTTGCGGAAAGTACTTGAAGCCTGCTCTTTTGAACGAAAATGGAAACAGAGAATCTTCTCATCAAACACGTCCGAAGTACGGCTTAACTAAACAAACATGGCGTGCTGGTCATCTTTCAGTGAGCTGCAATTATCGCGAAGGAAGCAACAACTACAGGACTATAGCCCTCTTCTTTGATACAACAACATAAAGGTTAGAGGTTTTATGTTAAATTAGTTGTAGGTTGAACGTATAAAACTGCGAAACAATTAAAGTTTTGCGTGTATGTGCACATTGAACTAATTTAGGATACCCTTCGGTATCCGTTGAATCAGCGCATTTTATCCAACTTTAAAATTTGATTACATCGCGCTGAATCATTTCCTCAAAAATTCCTTTGGGGATCGAAAAGAAGCACCCTTCGACTTCCAAAAGCCAGATTTTCGGCAAATTATTTTGTGTAGCACATACTTAAATAATAGGTTAGTTTTGACCTATTTTTAATCGAGTTAAAAGTAGGTCGGACAAATTTAATTATATTTTGTAAATAGAAAGACAAGAATTGCTCAAATTGCTTTCAACATATATTTCGATATCGTTCTTTAAGATTTGGTAGCTTTTATTGTCCTAGAATGTTTCATTTTGCTACGCGAAGCTTCGAGATTCGCCTTAAATTTTGAGCTCCAAAAGCGGCATTTTGACAGAATTTGGTTATTATCGATTTTCTCGAAAATAAATCGATATTCAGCCAAACAAAGTATGCAGTGATTTGTTTCATATTAAGGTCTACCTAACATGAGAATATGAGCAGAATTGATTTTTCGGCTGTGGCCACCAAATGTCTGACCGTTGGTAACATTCGCTCTTAAGGGCTGGAATGTGACAAAAAGCACGGAACTCGCACCAGTTTAATATATTCAAGACTATAAATGCAAACAGTCCCATCTTGTGGGCCTCTTTTGCCGTAAAACCACGGCCACTCGTTCGAAGCGTGCTCTCAGGAGAAATAGGGAGGGGGAGTCTTGGTTGGGTGGGGGTGCATGTTGGTAGTTGAGAAGGGTCTATGGATAATTTTGAAGCGCCCACCCACCCATCCCCTCGCGTGATATCCTTTGCTCCAGATCCACCTCATCGTTCATCGTTCAGGGAACAATGGGTTCAATTCTTCCCCAATTCTTAATCAGCGATCCGTGGAACAAAGGCCAGTTTGGATATTCTACTAGAAAATAACAAACATTTTCCAACCTTTGCAATGAAGGGATTACTGCTCCTTCCTATGATCGAATCATTAACTGATATCTGTTGTTGTTCACTGTCAGGTTCAGTTATTATCAGGCCATAACTGTTATCACCACCAGTACAGACTACGTCATCGTCAGATGGGGAATCTGGCACACGAGGCTTAAACCTTAAAAATGAAAACAAACAACAACAACCCCGACTGTAAAATATTTTAAAAACAGCGCCATTAATCTTGCTTGGACAGGGGCGGCCTTTTTGTACTGCATGTATAAGCTAAGTATTAGTGGCAATAAGAGCGGTTTACAATTGAGTGTCGAAAGTAATCCGGGATTACTTTGGTTTTGCTTTACTACGCTCACTTATCGGTTTAAAAACTAACTGGCGTTACCTTCTCAACCAATCAGATGTAAAGCCAAAACCAATCGCGACTTGGCGCGTTTTCCCGCGCTTGGCGCCGGTTACGTGTATTTGCTACGGGTTCTCATTGGTTTGTTCTGTTGTTTACGTTTGTCGTGATTGACCATTCTAATATATAATCGCTATTGAAAACCGCTATATCTTTCCAATTTACTTATACCTAATTGGGCCCTTTATCAGCTTCGAGAATACGACTGCTCCGCACACTTTACTTCCGCTTTGTTATATCCAGACTGCCATTTGCTATCATATCAGTTCTCAATACCAAGAGAATTATCTTGGTATGATTGATGCTGGTATAAAGAACAGTTTTTGCGACGACAGAAAAAAATGCCAAATTTAATTATTTCGTTGCATTTGACCATTAAGACATCACTCCAAGTTCGGGATATTCAAAGCATTGGGAATTTAGGTAAATGACTACCAAGACGTTTGGACGGAAAATATTTTCAAGAAATAATTTTAATTTGGTGATGGCAAAACCAGGGCGATCGTTTGTGTTGGATGGAGGGACAGAAATTTGCTTCTCTTCAGACATCAGAACAATAACTACAGCTGCTCATGAAATAAGCAACGATTAAACAAAGGTACCTGATGAATTTCTTTCTCGTAGTGTTCTTTTGTGTATTTTACTGCTTAATTTGATGTGTAAACGATGTAACTACGGTAATGTGGCGAGCACTTGGGTGTGTTGTTTTTCATGTTTAAGAGGCTGTCTCTGTTAAAACCGACCAGTCGATTTTTCTTCGAAATTTGGATTTTTCTCATATGCTGGGATTTTGAAGCCTTTACCAAAGTAATCACTAAAATGAGTTTTATTTGATCAAAAATTCTAACTGGAGTTATTTATGATCGATCAAAGTTTGGGCCGGTTGGCACTAATTTCGGGCCCCCCGGAACTGCAAAAATGACGCATATTGCCGTCCGCCGTGAAAAAATAAATATTCGTCCTAAAGATCCAATTCTTTTTTTAATCTATAGATATATCATAGAAGTTTGTTCAGACTGTTGCAATTAGAATTCAATTGTGTTACTTCGGCGGTAAAAATTAGATTTTCTACCACACCTAAACGAGTTTTGAACGAAACACGAAAATAGCTCAACTTTGAGGGCAAATTTTAAAAATGTGGCACCTATTTCAGACTGCTTAACTACATAAACAAAAACTAGAAATGACCGTTAATTCGAAACTAAAATAAAATTTGTCAGCACACTACATTTGCAACTCTAACAACTGTTTGAATTTTGGGAAATTCTGAAAATGTAACAGAAACGAACACATTCGCTCTCACAGTGTGTTCGGAGAAATTCACTTACTATAATTTCTTATCTGGCTTTCTGATGCAATTTTTGGTCTCTTCAGTAATCCTTGATTCCTATTAAGTAACGTCAGAACTCTAAACGTGTCCCTCCAGCTATATCGTTACCAACTAAAAGATATTACATGTAAGATACGTTCATCATTGAGATCTGTATCGAGCGTGACGGTCACATCACAACGTAGCAAGAACGGTCTTCTTTGCATTACTGACCATAATATTGTTCGAAGCCGCTTTGATGATGTAGATTAGTCTTGAATAGTTTGTAGAGGCATCTTGACGACTACTATTACACCACATGAACAGTAAATAGAGCCGCGCATCGAAGCATGGAAGGAAGAAAGGAATGCTGCGATGTGTAATCGTTCCCAGTCCCCTTGGCGGTTTCGATGCTGTTACATTTTCAGAATTTACCAAAATTCAAACAATTGTTAGTGTTGCAAACGTGGAGTGCTGACAAATTTTATTTTAGTTTCGAATTAACAGTCATTTCTAGTTTCTGTTTATGTAGTTAAGCAGTCTGAAACAGGTGCCACATTTTTAAAATTTGCCCTCAAAGTTGAGCTATTTTCGTGTTTCGTTCAAAACTCGTTTAGGTGTGGTAGAAAATCTAATTTTTACCGCCGAAGTAACACAATTGAATTCTAATTGCAACAGTCTGAACAAACTTCTATGATATATCTATAGATTAAAAAAAGAATTGGATCTTTAGGACGAATATTTATTTTTTCACGGCGACGGCAATATGCGTCATTTTTGCAGTTCCGGGGGCCCGAAATTAGTGCCAACCGGCCCAAACTTTGATCGATCATAAATAACTCCAGTTAGAATTTTTGATCAAATGAAACTCATTTTAGTGATTACTTTGGTAAAGGCTTCAAAATCCCAGCATATGAGAAAAATCCAAATTTCGAAGAAAAATCGACTGGTCGGTTTTAACAGAGACAGCCTCTTAAGCTCGTAATTTTGTAGTTCTTGATATCCACATCTGAAAATTATGCTAAAACAATTAATCGGCTCAGGCTCATGGAATAATTGTTAAATATTTATCTCGACTTCGTCTCGGTAAATAATATTCACTTCGCCTTCAGCGAATAATTGTCCCGAGGGGGTACTCCCCAAAAATTTGGGTGGGGGTGAAAGCACGCCTCTTGAAACCCTTGGCCGATTTTTGATTTTCCCTAAGAGTTTGGTTTCGCCTAAGATATAATTTATATAACAAAATAAACATAAAATAGAATAATTAAAAAATAGGCAGGGCAACCACAACAGCATGCAACCCCAGTAGCTTGTTTGCCTTGCATCTAGACACAGTACAGTCGGTACAGTGGGTACAGTCGGTACAGTCGGTACAGTGGGTACAGTCGGTACAGTCGGTACAGTGGGTACAGTCAGTACAGTCGGTACAGTGGGTACAGTGGGTACAGTCGGTACAGTCGGTACAGTCGGTACAGTCGGTACAGTCGGTACAGTCGTACAGTCGGTACAGTCGGTACAGTCGGTACAGTCGGTACAGTCGGTACAGTCGGTACAGTCGGTACAGTCGGTTACAGTCGGTACAGTCGGTACAGTCGGTACAGTCGGTACAGTCGGTACAGTCGGTACAGTCGGTACAGTCGGTACAGTCGGTACAGTCGGTACAGTCGGTACAGTCGGTACAGTCCGTACAGTCGGTACAGTCGGTACAGTCGGTACAGTCGGTACAGTCGGTACAGTCGGTACAGTCGGTACAGTCGGTACAGTCGGTACAGTCGGTACAGTCGGTACAGTCGGTACAGTCGGTACAGTCGGTACAGTCGGTACAGTCGGTACGTTCGGTACGTTCGGTACAGTCGGTACAGTCGGTACGTTTCGATAGGAGTCGTGTAGGCCTGTCACGCCTTATACCAGCATTGTTTGACGAAACAAACCAAATGAGGACCAAAATGCGAATTTAACCACTTTGATCGAAACGGCAACCGTGTCATAGATGCAAAATTGGTGGCAAAACAGGGACCGCATTTTAACAAACGTAATCTTCTATTGTTCTCGCGAGATGGCCAATCACAGAGCCGCTTTGGTCCGGTGCAGGGCTGCTCAAAATCTATACCAGGAGCTTCGCCGGGTAATTTGTCAGTGCGAAGCGTGGTTTCCGGCCATGTCGAACCTGTCTATACCTTATTTCAGACCAGTAGGCAAAACATACCCTATTTCAGACCAAAATGGTCAAATCTATACCCGTTTTCAGACCAAAACGGCTCAAAAACCATACCCTTTGGCGCCGCACATACCTATATAGCTTACATAAGGGAGTGCCCCCCCCCCCCCCCCCGGGATAATTGTTAAATATCCCTTGTAGCTTGCTCATCAATGAAGCAGCGATTTTATAACATTATAAGGCAAGTTCGTGATGACAAATATTAGAAACTAAAGAGTTTCTGCCTTACCTGTGAGTCCAGGTAGAGTTCTCTGTACACCTTTCCAGCTCTGTTTCCATAAACACCATATCCGAAGTTTGATTGACTCTAGCCACTTTCTCAATAAACCCGTGACTCTGTGCAGAGACCACCACATCTCCAGCTGTAACATTTATGGCGTGCTCTTTGTTTATCACCAGAAATTGAGAGGATATTAGATCGTCGTCTATTTTGTAAATGTGTCCCACGCACTTGAAAACTGACGTGTCTGAAAGTGAAGATGGAGTTCAAATTGTTTACTAAGTTAGTTGCAGGTATCTGAACATCATCCGATCTGAGTGTGTGTTTATATGTTTTCTTAATAACATTTTCTGTATGGGGGAATCTTTACAGAGGTCGTCAGTGTAGACGTGAGGTCTGTACCAAGATCGAGTCAAGATTCCTTCAGATAGACCGACCAAGCTCGGTTAATAAGATGTTTATGATATGGTAAAACACAACACGAAATAAAATGATGACCAATTCTTTCTTTTTATTTTATTTTAGAAACAAACAACCGTTTGGCTTATTGACAAACATGCATTTAGCTGGTTTATTTTTAGCTCACTTTTCAGCTGTCCATTTTTTTTTCTTAAATGTGGAACAGACCGATGTAGTTTACAACTAGTGGTAATCATAGATTATTGAAATGCGTTCGAATAGTTATCTATCTCGTCCTGGGTCCAGTTGTTCATATAATGGATTGTGTTACTATTTTGATAAATCCCTATCTAACGGATAAAACATGTTTTTTTTTTATACAACCCCCATCCCCCATCCCGGGCTATGCGAGGTTTCATTAGGTATTTTTTTGTCTCATATACCCTTCCCCCCCCCCCCCCCCCGGGAAAAAAATCCCTCTGGTCAAGCCAGTTAAGATTCTCACTTCCATCAGTTCAGATTTTGAACTCTGTCGCTGATTCGTTTTCCGAGTGAAGCAGATCTGTCATTTGTTTACTGAACGATCGCACTCCAGGGTCTATTAAACCGGTTTCCTGACGTTCAAAAAATTCAATAATCGCGCGTTGTCACTTAAATTTGGGATAGCATTTGGAGATGTCGTTCAGTTTGCTTTTTAAATTTTCTGGATCTGCGAATTCTAGAAATGAAACTTGTTCATGTGCATCGCGATGGCGTTTAACCGTTCAACCTCGTCTCCAGGGCCTTTACCGGGAAAACCTCGTTCCCAGAGCCTTTACCGGGAACCCCCTGCAAAAAAGCTTGGGGGGGCTAATCGAGTACCACAAACATAAATGTCGATTTTCTTCGCATGTTGACAGGATTAGTGTGCGTTCTCCTAACGTCGAACGCAATTAAACAATTAATTAGAAAAATGTTGCGGCGAATTGTGGTGTAGATGCTGTGCTGGTCTACATTGGAGAATATCGACCAGGGTCAATATCAGTTTTACCCAATCAAATTGACGGATTCGGTAGCGTCCAGACCTCAAGGAGTGTCGGCCATATAATAAAGATCCATATTAATATTACTGTATTTGCAAAGCCGTTGTTAAAGGAACGGTGTCAGGGGAATTTGGTGTCATTATTTTCAAAAACCAAAAAAAACAACTAAAATTAATGGTCCAGATTTGTTATAAATTACCACCCTAGTGTACTGAAACTGTTGATGAGTGACTCTGGCCATAGATGGACTTGGTCGGAATGGATTGTAACTTGAAAAAAGTATGGCTATATGTTTTCAAGTTCTCGCATTTTAGTTTCTGAAATGCGCTAATTCTTTCAATAATTCAGCTCATTTATTATCTTGGTATTCTAGAATTGTTTTGTATTGTAGCACAGTTTTGACCAAAAAAGCTCAACATCCCATGTTCCACTTAGTTACGCCGTGTATTTGCTTCGAGTTATCATTGGTTCATTGTGTTGTTTACGGTTGTTGTGATTGGCCAGTAATTGCTTTGGATTTTGTTTCATGACACTCAATTGAAAACCGCTCTATACACCCGTCTGTAACAGACCTGGTGAAACCCGACCTGGTTGGTTATTTTGCCCTCGCTGGTGGAATTTTGACCTCCCTCGCCCCTGCTGATTATATAAAAAAATCCCTGGTCAATTTTATTTCTCCCTGGTGTAGAATTTAGTTTCCCTGGTGAGGGCGTGTTCCCCTGCCAGAAAGAAATCACGAGTTTTGAATTTAACTGAAAGGTTCTAGAAATATTCATGTTTTTACGTTCGCTTTTGGCTGCCTTGCTTCATATCAAACTACCTTCAAAAACGCACGAAATGTAGTCTCAGACAACCTAACCTGCTCGCGCCTTCGGCCTTCATACCATCGCACCTTTGGCGCTCTAACCGCACCACCCATTCAAAATACTGCCGACGTGGCCTGCTAAGTACTGGAAAAGTAACATGTGAAAAAAGCTCAATTATTTTTTATACTTTGGTGGACAAAGACTTAATTTTGAGAATATTGCTTAAATGGTTTTGACGGGTGATAAACAACTCATATACGTTGCCTCAATTGACTTGCTTTCAAAATTTAATGTGATATGTTTCTTGCCATATAAAACATAGTATGTTAAATACTGGGTCACACAGTTTTGCATGTATATACATATATGGTTAGATTTTATAAATCATTAGCCTCCCTGGTGAAAAATTGAATCAACCTGGTGGAATTTTGTCTGCCCTGGTAGAGTTTTTGTTGAAAACCTGGTGAACAACCAGGTCTCACCAGGTCTGTTACAGAGGGGTGTCTGTGTATGCACTGTACAGTTATTTATCCGGTTGACAGCGTTACTTATCCTTTGAACAAGGGGCGGTTCAGGAAAACAGGACAAACTATGAAATATTTATGAGACTTACCCGCAGGTAACAGATGGAGATCAGAAGCGTTTAACTTAATATTTCCATCTATGAGACCCTGCAAATCATCTGAGTTTGGTTCTTCGTCCAGTGTCGACTCGTCGACCAGCTTAATTGGAGAAACTTTCTGAGTGAAATCCGCGTACAGAAAGACGTCTCCAATCTTGGAAGGTGTTCCGATTATTATTGTGTAAGGCCCTATTATGTAGAACAAAGGACGTAATCAGGGACCAAAGGGGTATAGGGCTTTAGGACTATGTACAGTATGTATGGCTGGATGGCAAGCTTGCCATCCTTGCCATCCAGCCATACAAATCCTTTAAATTTTTCGAACTTTCAAACCACTATAAAATCTCACGCTTTCACATCAGCGGTCTCAAAATTGGCAACCCTACTAATTTCATCATGCTCTTTCCATTTCTGGCAACCATTTTGTACTACCACCTATTTTTATGATTGACATGGTCCATGTGACATGGTCACATGGTCATGTGACCGTATTATGCAAAGGGCGTATTGCATTATCTCCGAGCTCAACGGAGCCAGAATGGGTATTTTTGCCAGGGCTCTAAGAAGGAAAAAGCCTGCGAGTTCTAGCGCAAAACCTTCAGGGCGTCATGATTCCAAAGTAACTCTGGTGGGATTCAAAATGCTAAAAGTCGTCTGCTTACAGACGTACATGATAAGATACAGTCGAACCTCCACTAACAGCCACCTCTGTACAGCGACCAGGATTTTTCGTCCCGACCGTGCACTAATCCCGACGTAACTAATCGAACCAAATCGAACGTTCGATTAATCGAACTGAATCGAACTTAATTGAACCTAATCAAGTGAGTAGGTTCGATTAAGTTCGGTAATCGAACAGAATCGAACTCTCACAAAAAATTTGGAGTAATCGAACGCAATCGAACTTTTGATTAGGTTCGATTAGGTTCGATTGAGTTCGATTAGGTTCGATGGCACGAAATGGTCGACGTTGGATGGCATTCGATTGAAAATGGAGTTGGCATGGGAACATAAGCGTCACAAGCTCGAGTGTCGCAAGATTTTCCCCCCGAACATACGCAAAAAATGAATATGAGAAACAGTTTTCAGTTCACTACATTTTGTTCGGGCCGTTAAGAGTAAGCTGATAAAAAAATAAATCATGAAATGGAACTACAGTGAAGTGAGATTAATTTCCTATTGTCTGTTGAACGTAATTCTAAGTTGTTCTCACATGCTGAGAGAGACTGTTCAAATATCTGGGAGATTTTGAGTCATTTTTAGCCGTTTTTCGATTGTGTTCGATTGAGTTCGATTCGGTTCGATTCGGTTCGATTCGGTTCGATTTGGTTCGATTTGGTTCGATTTGGTTCGGAAATCGAACGTAATCGAAACTCTCACACAAATTTTTTGGTTCGATTTGGTTCGATTACCGAACTAATCGAACTAAATCGTTTCGATTAAGTTCGATTAGGTTCGATTAAGTTCGATTACCGAACGGTTCGATTAGTTACGTCGGGACTAATCCATAAATTTTTACTCTCATTAACTGCAATGGCCAGGCAGTTAATACTGGGTGGCCCAGGGTGGCCGTTGTGGAGAGAGGTTCAAATGTAATATCTGATGGTATTTTATTCATGCAAATCTTGCCTATGGTTGATGTCTCGTTAACCGCATGCATCAAGCCGCCCGCTTGTGCACTGGACAGCACGTCACCGGCTTTTATCCCCAGACCTCTAGGAGCAACGAACACGGACGTTGCATCGTCAGGACCAGATAGGAGCACGGGACAGCTGTAGATGATGGTGATGTTAGGATCAATGACCTTGACATTGCTTCGTAACAGAGTGTTTATCTATTCGCTTTGGATCTGTGTAATCTACTTGTACCAAGCCGTGTGGACAACGAGTCTCATTCCACGCTCTGCATTTGCCCTTTTCCTATAAAAATATAACAAAAGACTCTTCTTTGTCAGAGGGAATTAGTATATGTAATAGGACTACATGCTGTCCAATTTGAAAATAATTGGATGAAAAAAATTCCGAGGTCTGCCAAAATTGGACGAGACCGTAGGTCGAGTCCAATTTGGCAGTCCGAGGAATTTTTTGAATTCAATTATTTTCAAATTGGACAAGCATGTAGTGCTATTAGGTTTTAATTATATCGCGCGAAAACTGTCCAAATGAATCCTTAATTTGGACACTATCCAAATTAAGGATTAATTTCCCGGGACAGTTTGAAAAATTAACAAATAATCGTGCGCGTGCTTGTATGGGATTTTGGGCTAGCGATATAATTATTTAATTAATGGAAAGACACTAAATTTAAAAGTTTGGAAAAGTGGCATATTATGCCGTATAAGGTAAAAAGGACAAGGATCGGAGGAGCGCCAGATGGCTTATCAGTCATCAGTACCGGCACGTACCTCCAGTTTTTCCGTAGCATATGTCGCGACTGTACTTATTGCTACACGCGCTGGATGAAATGCTATTCTCAAGAGTAATGTTTTTTATCTCTTACTGGCCTTTGGCTTACTGGTGCATCTTCGATACAATACATGTATAACAATTTTTAAATGTAAAACTGGGCCGAACATGGAAGTTATTCCACTCTCCCTGGATTTTGATGCTAGTCCACCACATATTCACTGCTGGCCAGATTACCACAGATTATTGGCCAGTTTTGTCACCCTGAAGAAGGCAGTAAATGCCGAAACGTCCGTCGTCAATTATGACTTGATAGCGCCATAAATCATTTTACTCAACATTCACACCACAGATTACTACCGGGCTTCTGTCAGGTACACCAAGGAGGAGAGAGGGACTGTGAGAGGAAAGTGCCTTGCCAAAGTTAAGAATACAACACCAGGGCAATGACGTTAATCCCGCCACCTTTAGATGGTTGGAGTCGCTGGTTCAATAGTTATTGGCGTCAGTGAACTTACCACATGATTATAGCATTTCTCTAGATCTTTACACTTCTGACACGACTCTGAGTTAGTTGTCTCTTGAGTAACGTCACACTGTCCTGTTGGTGCAGTCAACTCGTCTCTGTAAAATAACAACAGTAACTATGAGTTCTAGGCAGTGCCTGTCAGTATATCAAATCCTATAATCATCCGTGCTGTACACTTCTTTCAATACTCTCCTGGGTAATTGGCTTCGCGAACGCAAACTTATGGCCCCATCCCCACCGCGGAGCCTATTCATAGGCTAAGACTTAAGGAGTACATGGTCCACTCCAAGACTTTCTACGGGCACACTGATAACCAGGACTACGAGGGCTTCTATATATGAAGACTCTGGAAAGCTGTTTTTGGCGAGATCCCTCTTATCTTTTAACACTGTGCCTGCTTATTTGATGCTAAATACAATACCGCTAGTTGATAATACAGTACATAATTTTAGAGGCGGGATGGTTTAGCGAGTAGCCAATAGCAAACGGCACAACAAAAAATAAAGACTGACTAGTCTAAGACTCATCAATATGCACATTCATTTTACAAAATTTTTAACTAAATATGTATTATATTTTATGTCCGTCTCTCTTATTCCTTCCTTAAAATATCAAAACTGGATATTGATAAATAGCTTTTTCGGACCAAAAGGGCTAAATAATAGACAGAATTGTGAAACCAGTTTTTACCTGTATTCTGTTAGAACAATGATTAACGCTTGCCAACAGTATAACAAGTGTAGTAAAACCAGTCTGGGCACTGCTTCTCACCATAATTCCCTAAAGAACTTCCCGGAATGCATAGCTGTGCGCTATCGCACCAGCCGCAACGCGGGGTCCTGGGAACAAGTCGAACAGCGATGAAACTTGGTGCAGTAGGAATAAGTACAGCCTCGACCCTGCGAGAAAGAGTGAAATAATATATAAACAATAGCCGCGGCCATTTGGCGCGAACATATGCACGGATATTTGTCCGCGGACATATCTGTTCCGAGAAGCGAACAGTTTTCCGAGAGCGAAGCTCGAGGAACTGTGCTGAACTGTGAGCCTCGAGGAACAGATAAAGTCCAAGGACAAATATCCGAGCATATTTTTTGAAGCCAAATGGCGGCTAAACCTGCGAACGTGAAACGCAAATCTTAAAAACTGGGGAATATCACTGACGCAGCCAAAACTGGGGAATATCCGGTGATATTCCCCAGTTTTTGGCTGCGTCACGGAACGTGTTTAGACCAATCGCGCGCGAAGAAAAAAAAATATTTGATGGATTATAAGTCTTGATAAGGTGAATGCTGAAGTGTATATAACGCTAGCTGTGATTGGTGACCTCGCTGTTTTGCTTCAGTCCAGTAAACACGGTTGTGGCTTCACGGACCTTTATTAGCTTTGTTAGTATAATAATTATATATTAGCACAAGCAGAAGGGAGGTGAGGTGAAGCAAGCGCAAGGAAAATTAAATTTGAAGGACATTTTCCTTCGATCCTGTCGTTATTATTCATCAGCGCATAGTGAAACACTGCATGAACGTCATGTTACAATTTCATGAGAGTTGTAGCGAGCGGAAAGTGTCGAGGATTTTCGAAGCAGCAGCAGTGGTAGTGTAGTATTTTCTCGATTAAAACACCGCAGGGGGCGTTTGTTTAAGACTTGGCCTAATAGACCCGGTATTTATCTAAACCCGGCGTTTATTCGGGGCCCAGCGTTTAATCGAGAAAATACGGTAGTTTCTTCTTGCGTGGAATTAAAAAAAGCGAATCTCCTAGTATGTACTGAGTGTGTGTACGTTCAAGTTTTTTTTTGTCTTGTCATGCCAAGCTTATCTCACAAGCGTGAACCACATTCGTTTATATTTGCTAACACAAACTTACAATAAATCCCAGTGCACATTTACACACATTTGGTCCCACGCAATGGGGCCGTTATATATACCAGAACAGTTGTGTACGTCATTACAGTGATATTGAGAACAGTCGCGTCCAGTCCACCCTCGGTAGCAGAAGCATGTCGCACGCAACACAGTCGCCATTGTGAAAACAGCCATTTGGACAGCGGATAACTAAAAAATAGACAGGAGATGACAATGTTAAAGAAGTAAAAAACGAACCGACTGTGAATCTGCTCTGTGATAAGTTATTACTGAGTTTGAACTCTCAACAATTCTCATCCTCGTTTGACCCGGGCTTAAGGCTCAAGATCGATTGATCTTGTTGCATAAAAAATAAATCCGTTGTCCAACTTCTTGTCTCTAGACAATCCAGTTCTACAGGCTCCTAGATTGTGGGAAAACGAGCGAATGGCAGCAGGCGAAAAAGACTGTAGTCTGAAGTGTCAGCCGCCTCCTCGCCTCCAACCCCCCCGTGGGGCTGAAGGTTAGTCGTATATTTGTTACGGAATAGATACGTTATACAGTAAGAAAGAAATATCAGTTTGCTATGCGAAGTTAGGTTTTAAAATTATAGTTAGATCTGAGATATGACAAAGTCCTTGTCTTTCTAAAGTGATTTAATTTCTTGTAGGAATTCAATTTGCCATAATTTTGCGGCACTAAACGTACTGTATGATATGGGAAATCAAGTTTGTCGAAGCTCTCTGAGCGGACACTCTCATAAGCGGGACTCGTGTACAGCTCTAATTTACGGCCACCTTGACAAAACCCCGTTTGAACTCTAGCTCATGCAAACTCTGTATTTACACATTCCCGTAAGCAGACAGCTCGCCCCCAATTTTCGCGCGGCCATTTTCCGCTCGCCGATGTTTTTTCGTTTCTCGCTCGACGGACTAAGCTGGGAAAGAGGGACTGCTCGTACTCTACATATTTTACTTACCCTGCGGTTCTTGTTGCAGACAAAAGGATAAAGACTGTTACACGGGACAACTTGTTCAAATCTGTTTTGAGTGATGACGATACATTCGCGAACTCGTCTGTTCTCGACTATTCTCCTCTTCCTGTTCATGAATCAATTAAAACAGAATGTTTTAGCCAATCAGGGATCAGCATATTTACACGCGTCAGTTTGGCGCCATTACGACGCGGATGGTATTTTGGAATCCGTGCACATCACAGTACAGTCGCAAAAGATTTGTCTTCCATGTGAAGGTTTAACAATAAAACCGAGGGAAAGATTATTTTGACGACTTTCATGGAATGATATAGGTTTGAGCATCTTATAACTCAATCGGCAGCCGATATAACTTTTTTTTTCCGTATTACTAGAAGAGGTAGAGAAAGCTTTTAAGGTAGTTTAGCTTCTTTAGTTGAAAACGTCCACCATATAGCTGATGTTATGCGGGTTATTGCGCTTAATCCATTTCCACAAAGAAAATTGAACTTGGAAAAAAGAGCATTCATCAATTTCATTCAGCAAACATTTCCTTCCGTTTGAAATTATGACAAGTAAAGAAGACAAAACAAAACGCCGGCAGTCAAATCAATGTAATGAATAAATAGTAATAAACAATAAATATTAAACTATCTTGGTCATAATAATATATACACATACCAAGTCGTCTTCTGTTGCCACCCATACAGGCACAGGGGGTTTTCCATCTGGTCTTGATGCCTGTATTGCCATGTTGATAAATTCCATATCGTCTGGTATAGAAGGTCGATGCCATATGTCCCTCCATAGTACTATAAATACAAGTGAAATATACAAAATCAAATGATACGATGGTGCGACATGTAATAAGCGCGTAGATAAAAAATTATGTTCACAAGATGATTTTTCACTCCTATACTTCGGAATCTTATTCAATTTCAGTTTAAGGCGATAAAGACACCAATAAAGTTGAGTTTTGTCCTAATTACAAGCTTAAAATTTACCTTGGCTGAAAAAATGTAATACTGGGGTTTTCTTTTTTTCTAAGTGTTTTTTTCTATATAGCTTCATTATTTCAATATTCTACCACAGAAAAATATACATTTTTGAATTTCTTAACATTCTGTAACGGAACAAGTGTGAGTACTATATAAATATGACGTCAGCATTACACCATAAGGAAACGCCATGTTGCTTAGCAACTGCTGGTGTAGTTAATTATATACCTGGCAATAATCTCTGGCTTCCTTCAGCGTCCTACTTCCAGTTCTAATGACAAAGCACGTTGATCCTACGTTCAGCCAGTCAGCGGGGCAGCCAACTACAAAATAACGGTACAAGAGTTAAACTATCGGATGTAATTCAATTCGTCAATCATAAAGCCCATGCCAAACAAGGATGAGGGTTGCATGCTGGGAGTTTTCTTCAACTCTCATAGAATATCATCACCTCGGGCCAAATGAGAGCCGGAGAGTCGTCGACGACTCTCAAGAAAAAAATGAGCAGGTTCAAATTCGATGAGGGCGCATGAGAGTCAACGTCTCAACGAGAGTCACTCTCGCCCCTGGCGTAATAGCCATGTGCCACTTGAGTATGACTATAACCTCTATGACTACAAATGCAATACTTCCATTCGTTTAACGTTCTTTTGTACTTACAGGATAAATATTTCTTGGCGGTTAATTTGTTGAAAGGTCTATAATCCACAGCGGCCAGTTTGACATCATCTTGTTTCTCGTAAATTCGCGAGGCAACTGAAGACTCGGTTCCACGGCCCCACCAATTCAAACGCTCCGTCAATCGGGTCAGAAACTGCTTGTTTTGTTGAACTAAACTCGTAAAGATTGGATGGATTCTTCAAGTTATTTTCTGTGGTAATTCCATCGGTCCGTTAGACATGATAGTCACACCGTAATTATCTCCAAGACCTTTGTTGAGATAAAAACCGTGTTTACCTCACACTTCTGTTTCTTTGGACCACGTACTGGAGAAGTCGTACTCTATTCAAGTATAACCCTGAGTTTGTTGTAAAAAAAATTGCCTACAACCTCGCTCTGTATTTTTAGAAAGTTTGATGGTGCTACCTTTAACCAAGGTTGCTTCCAAAGGCGTTGTCAACAATGCAAACAAAGCTGGAATTGCGTTTCAAGTCTTGTCTTTCTTCTACAAGTATTGTTCCGTTTGCATTACGGGAGAAGGTATTGCCGTATATCAAGCTTCGTGGAAAGCTTGTGCCATCGCTTTGCCCTAACTTCGCTTGGATCCCTCCTAAGCGATTTCCTGAGATAAAGTTGTTTTGCGAGCGTGAAATTGTTGTCCTGGATATCTAGAGAAATGGCGCTCTTTTGAGGCAGGTTTGATGGAGAGGCAGCCGTGTCGGTGATTTTACAACGTATCGTGGTTAAGCGAGGTCGTCGATCGCTTCCATCGGCCACAGAAGTGTAGTTTTATCGCTTGATGAATGTTGCCACTGAATACACTGTTGAAAATGCGATGTTCTGCAGAAAAAAGTTAGATCTTAAAAAAAAAATCATGTCTATGGACGATTATGCTACCTTGAATTGACAAAAGAAGAAACAGCGAGTCACTACATAAGGTTAGTCTTTTTACTAGCCTAGGTGGCTTATCAGGCCGGTTTTTTAATTCAGGTTTCCATAGCATGAACAACAGGTTTTGCTATTCTCCCTGGATGGGACGCTAGTCCATCGGAGGTAACGAGTAACCAGAAACTGAGAACGGGATGAAAAGGAAAATTGTGGTAGAAATTTACCTTGGTGTGAACAGCTTCTCAGTTCTAAGTCGTCAATAGTCACATAGTTCCTCAAGTAATAACTCGCCGTATTGTTGTATTCTCCTTCAAACAGAAGCTGGGTACTACTCCGTCAAGCGTCATTGGGACGTTCAAGAACCACCTTCCTCACAACTCGATACCTCGATGATTCTTGGCTTCCAGGATTAACACTCTGCTCAATGGTCGGGATATTTTCCTATGAGATACAAAAGAACAGAGAAATACAGTTAAACATCTCTACGGCCACCATCAGGAATAATTAACCTGGCCGTTGAAGAGAGGGGTTCAATAGGGAGATTGGGTGTATGGATTCTGTCGCACGGTCAGGACGAAACGATCCTGGCCGTTGCATTGTGAAGAGATGGCCGTTGGTCTTTTTGTGGAGAAGATTGTATCGTTAATCGTAGTCAAGAAACTTACGCCCATGTATGTGATGCGTTGATTTTGATTTTACTAAAACAAACAAAAAAAACGTGTCAAGATTTCTCAAATGTTTTCCCGTTCATGAACATCTGCAACCAGTATATTCGCATATGCTTGACTGTAAGATCGTATCTGCGAGGTTTGTACTATACACTATTGGCTAGATTGCCCCCCAAGGATCCACACGAGCGGATTGCAGTACCATTACGGCCATTGAAACACAAACTCGACAAACCTGTTTGTATGAAGAGTGAGGCAATCCAGCTCTTGCCTTGTCTCCCCACGCGGTAAAATGAACACAACAGAGCATAACAGGGACTGGCTTTGGTGATTAGGACGGGCTGATGATGGCTGCGCGCCCTGGCGGCCTAGTGTCGCTATTACCGATGTTAAAGCCGTTTTCCCTCGAAATGGGAAAATTTTGATAAGGGTTGGACTAGGTGACGAATTTTACCAACCCCAAGAGAGCCTTGCGACCTCGCAGGCTACAGTTAGATATAGACACGATGTTTCATAATACCCAGGGATAAATCAGCAACGTGAAAAAAGTTACAAAATTGCGCAATCTGTGAATTTACACTAAGTAGTAACTGAGTTACAAATTGAAATTAACGAATCTAGCTGTAAATGTTTAATGTAAATGATCAAAGGATAAGAAATGTGATACAAGTTCTCAAAAAACAGTCGAACGGTTTTTTTACTAAAATGTCATCAGCAGTGTTTTAAAAAACCCTAATGATGGCATTTTAAGTCGAATAGACTTTTTCGGTTGTTTTTTTATAACTTTTATGATATTTTTTATTCTAACCTTACTCCCCGAAAAAACCTTATATAAGCGAATTTATCGTCATGCTGCAGAAATTTTGAAATAATTTTATTTCACACTGTTATAATACAACTGGGTAGTCAAAGCTCAAGGTTTAATGTTTATGCGAGCCCTATAGAATAAAAGCCTGACAGACCGATATGCAACAATCTACCATGACCCATACGTCTTCATTGCTATTCGTGCATGGCAAAACGCCGAATCGACGTCGAGTATACAGGCCCATGAGCTATCCCAATGGCTTGATCAACTGTAATTAAATGAAACGATATAATTTTCTCTTTAATTTGTGCCTTTCACTTTCCCACATGAGTCTAAATCCATAGCAACACAGTTTTCACCCAATTTTCATATTTGTGTCTGTTCAAAGTTTCAAAGTTTCGCACGAAAGCACGAGTATTTAGGAACCTACAATACAATACAATATTTTATTACTCTCCCCAAGGGGCCGTGTTCAGAGTTAATTACCAAACAATGAAACAGCTGGATATATACGTTTTTATTGTCTTGGTAAAGGTACTATGTTAGTAATTGGATAAATACCGTTTCAATAGAGAAGTACGAAGTTATTCCGCTGCGTAGATAATGCGTATGAGCCCATATAGGAGGCGCGATATGTTCGTTGCCATTGTTCTGGGGACGTCAACTCTACGTGATGATCCTCATTGGATTGACTCGGATGTTTGTTGAAAGTGTGCCTAGCCACAATAGTCCACTCTCGTATTAATATAGCATTGGAGGGGCAGTCTCTGCGAACGAAACAACACAAAAGATTGGCTGGCAACAATATACGCTTCAAGCGTCAATAACATCAGATGTCAATAAGATGCAAGTAAATACTTGAGGCAAAAACGAGAGGGCGATGCCTCTGCGAGTCAAGCAGAGTGTTCTTGACACCTGCGTATGTATAAAAGTAATTGTCCGCTGTAACACATCTTGAGCGTCGGAATGATTTGAAGGCGCTTCGGAATGTTGTCGGTGATATTTCGGTGTACCCTGCGTGATCTTAGTCATG
>MU826857.1:591699-608098 GCA_029204205.1 Desmophyllum pertusum
TCGAGACAGTGTTTCATCCGAGTTTCAAACATCTAGAATTTCGTTAAAAATACTGCGCCACGCGTCGTATTTTCGACTCTCTTCTCGGGTGTTGGAAATCAGATGAAACACGTCCTCGGCGTGTTTAACAAATAACCGAAGATTCATTAGTTGAGCAAGTTACAAGGGATATTGTCTGGAAGTACCACCAAATCATTGCATGTACAACTATCTTTTTAAGAACTGTCTGACAAAAATCATTTGTTTTCTTTTTTAAGGTTTAAGCCTCGTGTGCCAGATTCCCCATCTGACGATGACGTAGTCTGTACCGGTGGCGATAACAGTTATGGCCTGATAATAACTGAACCTGAACAACAACAAGATATCAGTTAATGATTCGATCATAGGAAGGAGCAGTAATCCCTTCATCGCAAAAGGTTGGAAAACAATTGTTATTTTTTACTGAATCTGGTAGAATTAAAGTAATGCACCCTAACACAATAGCTGAAACTAAAGTAATACACTTAGCCAATCACAACGCACTCAACTAGCACAATGAGCCAATCAGAACTTGAAGTAAAACTTTATAACTGGTGTCAGACGCGGGAAACGTTGGCTAACCTAAATCACAGATTTTTTTAGTATGAGCGTCGTCACGATATTGTAAGTCAATGGAAATCCTTCAAATTGAAATAAACCTAAATAGTTTCAGCTAAGGTATAAAAACACCAAATGGGTAATAATAAACCAAATAGGAACAAGGATGGTCAAGGATGGAGAAGATTACGACGGATTGCAAATGACGAACATGAAGAAACTGTGACGTGTAACATCAAGCTTCAAGACTGACTATCGCTGCCTCTTCCCGGATTGTGTTGCGACTATATCCCTCTACCTGTACCACGGTGTCTACAGGAATTATAGCAATGCACAAAACTCATTTTTACCCGTTCCAATTGTTTGCAGGTGATAGAGTAACACGTGACTGGTGACTTTTTGCTGATCGAGGTTCTTCCTGTTCTGTCTGTTATAAACGGTACAGCGGTTACCATCGTAAGTCTAGAGCAACTGCACAAGGAACACAGAAGACACAAGAGGGACATTGACACGGAGACAATAAGGTTCAGGAAGAGTCATCGAGCGGAAAACAAGTTTTCGGTGAGTGTAGAAAACGCCGAAGTATCCACATTCGAGGAATTGCATACAGTTGAAGCTCCCTGAGCGGACACTCTCGTAGGCCGCATTGACAAAACCCCGTTTGAACTCTAACTCACACAAACTCGGTATTTACACATACCCGTAAGCGACCAGCTCCAGTTGCGGACACTTTCAGCTTTCCAAGGATGTCCGCTTACGGGAGCTTCGAATGTATAAAATCCCCGTAAGTGCCCGTAGGACGGTCTGTCCGATCTGGCGGTCTGTCTATCTGTTTGTCTGATTGATTGACTGACTGATTGACTGATTTGCTAAGTGACGCACTGGCGGTCTGTCTGACGGACTCACGTATGTAGGAACGGACGGACTGACTGCCTGACTGACTGTTTTTTCTTTCTTTTTGTGTCTAGCTTTTTGGCAAGGGTTTCATAACTGTCCAACAGACGTTCAAAATGTATGCAGACTTTATTGTTTCCATGGGCGTGTTCACTGACCGAGATGAGAACGGCGACGAATTCATCACAGACGCCTGTTTGGTTTGGAGATGATTGGTGAAGTCATATACAACGTGGATGTACAGATTGGAATTGAAGTTAGGTAAGAAATTAAAAGATGCCACTTTTATTGTCGTCGCCGTTGCATAGGAGAATCCAGGGGAGGAGTGACGGGGTTACACCCACCCCTCTATGACAAGTGGTTTTTAACTTGTTTTGTACTGAAGGAAGATGCCCTGAGATTCTTGCCTTTGGTGCTCGTACGTATACCCAGTCCCTCCCCTCCCTTCATAAAATCCTGGACCCCCCTTAGTTCTCGTTGTCATTAATATTGATATTAACATTGTTAAATTTGTAAATGATGTGGTTACTATGAAATTGTGGGGTAAAATGTTATTTTCCTCTACTTTTCTTCCTTTGTAGTCGCGATTATATCAAGGGCACGTATTCCATCCTTAAACCTGTGCAGTTAGGATCAACCTTCTGCGTCCCTATCGCAGGCGTGTGTATTCCATGTGCGTTCTTC
The DNA here is from genome assembly GCA_029204205.1 of Desmophyllum pertusum. Taxonomy (NCBI): domain Eukaryota; kingdom Metazoa; phylum Cnidaria; class Anthozoa; order Scleractinia; family Caryophylliidae; genus Desmophyllum; species Desmophyllum pertusum. The sequence goes on from MU826857.1 coordinate 593,854, forward strand.
CTGGAGGCGAATCTCGAGTCAGTCATAAAAGTTGTGGTAAGACACGGAGTCAGATAGTTGATATTCATACGTTTACTTTAAACACAATTTCTTAGCCTACAGAGCAGTTAAAATCAATAATTCCTCGCGAAGCGAGGCCGAAGGCCTCGCGTAGCGGGGTTTATAATTCTGTCCCCCAAGAGCTGACGCGAGAGCAATTCTCGTGTGGCCTTTACGGTCATATTTGTTTGTTTGTGGAGTTGGGGGATGACATGACGTCACACGGCTCGTGGCCTAATGGCTTAAGGCGCTAACTTTTAAATCTGATCTTCGGGATTGAGGGCGTGAGTTCAAATCCGACATGGTCCTTCTTTTTTTTTTTTTTTTTTTTTTTTCGGTTTCAAATCCAGGCCGTTCTTTTTTTTAACCCCCTTTTCTTTGCTTAATAACATTGACTTCGACGTAATCTTTGTACACGTAAATGTAGAAACAGGAACGGCTGCTGAAGAATAACAATTTTTACTCCAAGTTTGTTTATCGAACAAAATTTATATACGGGTCATTTGTGAAAGAAACCCGGCTTTATTAAATCCATTATCAACAACAGGAAAAGGAAAGACGACTCAGGAATTTCTCAAAGTACGATCAACATATGGCTTAGTTTTCATTGTAGACGCGAAGACTTGTGTCTAAAAATAATTCGCCGATCCGATATTGCGAAGAAGATTTTACCTACGAAAAGCGAGGTGGTTTCAGATCATTCGGACGGAAAAGTGGGGAAAACAGTACAAGAGCGCTACAATTTATTACAGATATCGAGAGACGAGCGAACTCCAATCGAAACCAAAATCCGGTGGCATAGCAAACACACGGCGTTCCTCCGGCGATTCTCAGAAACCTTGCAGCGATTCTTGGAAACCTTGCAGATCAAATCGCAGGCGTGCCCGTTACTAGGCAACAAAGCTTCGCGAGGGCCTGCGAGTCACGTATTACTAGTTAGTTTATATTTTTCATTGGCATTGTTATTGTTGCTGTTTTTTCAGGAAAAGGCGTATGTCCCGTTATCACTGAAGACTTCAGTTCAGTTAGGAATGGGAGGATTCTGCTCAAGGTTCGGGGGATGTCGGACGATCAATCCTCATGTAAGTATCGCAATACTGACTGCAGTATTCATTCGTTTAGACCCAGCAAATCGACTATCGTCACCTCGGGTCAAACGAGAACGACGACTCTCAGGAAACATTTGAGCAAGTTCAAATTCGATGAGAGTCGATGAGAGCGCATGCGAGTTTCAGGCCAAACGAGAGCGAGTGTTTGAACTCTAAACAACTCTCATCCTCGTTTGTCCCGGGCTTGATAATCGATTTTCCAAACCACACCCTTTCTTTCATTCAGTTTATCTTTAACACGCCCGATGCCATTTACAACTCTTAGAGAAAGACATAATTTTGTCTTGTTTTGCAGTTTCAATTTAATCGTCGTTTTGGCAACGGCCGAGTTAAAGTTGAAGCCGAGATAGCAGCGGAGAGTCTTTTCGTTCCAAAAATCACATTCAGACTCCCATCCCTGCCGAGATTCTTGAGAAAGCTGGTGAACAGGTTTAGCAACATTTGGAAAAAGGTCTCCAAAAACTTCCGTAAGTAGCACTTGACAACATTGTTATAACATGTAACCTGGCAAAATGATGGGTGGGGGGGGGGGGGGGGGGGGAGGGGGAGCCGTGTTAATAAACCGATATTGCACCGCTCTAGCAGATTTCCTGGCATTTCTATAAGTGTATATTCATTTGATATCATTGTAGTTGGTTACAGCCCTGGCGACAGCTCAGATACCGGGGATTTTTCAATTCTTCGACTGAGTGTGGAGGTTCCCTTTGGACTGAAGTGCGCTGCCAAACCCTGCAGCGAGAAATGTATGAAGGAGCAGAGAGAACCCTACGAGTTCGGCATCAGCTTCGGGTTCTCGGAAGTTGTCGGGAAATTGGCGATTGGTTTTGGCAAAAAGAATTACAATTTGGCAGCTCTGAGTCGGAAGATTTACGGTGGAGCGTTATACGAGGACAGGTTTGTTTAACCCTTAAACCTTGTGCCAATAGACCATTTCCGAATTGCCTTTTGCCTCTGTTTCAAAACGAGTCCTGGGCCCAGTTGATTTGCAAGACAATCGGATGAACGCGCAGGAAAACTCATTTCCATATGAAAGGTTGTGCACCAGCGACTCGTTTTGAAACAGAGGCAGAAGGTAACTAGAAATGGCGTATTAGCACAAATCTATTGATGAAAACCTCGGAGTGTAACCATTCAAATGAAAGCAACACAGCAATGTATTGAACAGTACTTCTATGTGCTACTGTTTATTATGCTGTACAAGGTGGTTCTAACTTTTAAGGACGTTCGCGCCCAATTCTTCCCACGTTCAGATTTTTTTTAAACTTTTGCTGCAGTTAGATAATGACCAACTCATGTCAGAAATGCAAAAAAATGGGGGGTCACTGTGCTCGTTTCGGAAATAAAGCGCATTGAAGACCGTAGTGTTTCTAGAAGCTTTGGTCATATGAAGTGATATCGGCTTCAATGCTATCAGCAAAAAAAAGTAAATGGAGAACTCTAGATAAGATCGATGTATTGATTTCACCGCAAATAGGCCTATTAAGTAAATTTTTGCAGCTGATGTCATACCTTTAGGTAAAATTAGCCTTACAGAAGGATACTTGTAAGTCATGCACACCCGCATTCATAGAACAATTTGATCGCAAATGAGTAGAAAAAGCGAAATAATCAAAACTTCTCACGTTCAGAATTTGTTTGTTTTTTGTTAAAATGGAGAGAATCAGTAAAGGAAGTGATCTATGAAAAGAAAAACAGGGGTCACCGTGCATCCAAGAGAGTAAAATCCTCGCAAGTTATTCAAGCGGCCTCCAGCTCTATATTTGTCCAGTTCCATTCTCAGCGCGCGCGCTGGATGCATGACGCGGCGCGCGCGCGTGCGGCATGAATAGCGTGCGCAGTAAGGATGCGCACTAGCAATGGGCGCGAACGTCCTTAAGTCTGTGGATGAAACCCTAGTGTGTGACCATTCAAATGAAAGCTACTGAGCAGTACTTTTTGTGGTACTGTTCATGTTTCGGTATATACAAAAATGATTTATTTTTTTCAAATGTTAAGTTTGGTACTCTTGCGAGTTAAAAGGGCTAAAAGTGATCTGGTCTCAGTAACTTCTCCTTAAAATGTCAATACAAAGTCAGGCATGTATCTTACGAGAATTGACGAATTGATCATCATCATATTGCTAAAAATAATTTCACTCTGATGACGGCAATTCAAATACTTTAAAAGTATTTTATGGGATTTCGCCAGTTTACAAGTTAATAGCCATTTCAATGAAACATTTATAAATGAAAGTCGACATAATTCCCATAAAGCGAGAGGTTTGTTCATTCATTCAGGTTAAAATACACCCCGAAATAAATCTGTAAGTATTAAGACTGACGGTGGAATTTAGAGCACCATATGTTGCAATGTACTTAATCACATGTTGTTTTTTTTCTTCCGTTTCAGTTTTTGCATACCGTGTGAAAATTCCAAGGTAAAGTTTACGCGCGCAGTGCCTTTGACCGCTGTAAAGATTATCACGGGTTGTTGGAAGCGTGATGATCAATTTGAAAATTAAAATTAAAATTGGTGTCACCTGTCGGAATGGTTACCGCGTTGGATTGCGGTTCGAGCGATCCGTGTTCGCTTGGCAACACACTTAATTCACAGTCCCTCCCTCCACCCAGGAGTATAAATGGGTACGACAAAATGCTGGGAGAGGGGTAACCTGCGATTGACTAGCATCCCATCCAGGGGAGTAGCAATACTCCTAGTTGGCTTCATGCTACAAAAACCGGGACAAGCTCCGGCAGTGTGGGCAAGTTCAGCCCGAGTGCGGCTTTACCTTTTTACCTGTGCAAGCTAAAATTTGTTCCTGTAGCCGAACGTAGTTTGAAATAATTCAAGCCGTAAATTTTTGTATTGGTTTCTCCTTTCAGCCTGCGTGTGGATGTCCCACAACTCCTCCGCCAACAACAACAGAACGCACCACAACCGAGAGAACTACAACAGAAAAAACAACGGTAGCTACAACAGAAATGACAACAAAAATGACAACAGAAGCTACAACCGGAACTGCAACTACCGTGGGAACTACAGAAATGACCACCGGGACTGCGACTACCCCAGGGACTACAGAAATGACCACCGGAACTGTAACTACCCCAGGGACTACAGAAATGACAACTCCATTTACTGGAAGTACTACTCCGAACACCGGGACCACAGCTACTCCTACACCTACAACCTCCGGGACAACTCCGCCCCCAACCACCCCTCCCCCTTGCGAATGTCCGAATGGTGAGAAGGGAATTGTTGATCCTGATGGGAACTGTGACTGTCCACCGTAAGTGTCACGTGATTCGCTACTTATAAAATACATTGAGTTTATTCTGTGAACTGTAATAATTAACAAAATTGTTTTCTCACTGATTTGTGGAATACAAACTGTAGTTAATTCTAACTAGATCAGGATACAAAGCAATTTATAAATCGATGAAAATTTTAGGGAGAAAAATCAAAGGTATCCAAGCCAAGCCAAGCCAAAGCTGGAAAAAGCGAGTCTCACAATTGTTTTTTTTTTTTTTTCATATTGCAATCCATTTCCATCCTCGCCATCGTTAGTCATCCTCACTCCCTAATGGTTTATTTTTATTCGTCGAGTATCTTTTTACAAAACGAAACTATATTCTTGTTGACTTTCTATGATGTAGGCATGTTTTTTAACTTCTCTGAAATTATGCTAAATCGATTTACCTTTAACATAATGAAAGAATTAGTCAATGTAGTAACTTCCGTACTATAGACTAGCATTTTAATCTACACTATATAGGAAATGACAGAGGTGTCCACTGCTGCTAGCAAGGAACAGTTAGAAGTTTTTATAAATGCAATTAGGTTTCCTTACTTTTAAGGGATTGTCCAAAAGGCAAGAAAGCTGTTATTGTAAACAATCGCTACAATGCCCGGATCATCCACCGTGCGGTGAACCCCCGAATTGTGTTGTGGGAAGGAAAGGACCCGAATGCTCTCAGCCAGATGTACAGCCTTGTTCAGGTGAGGTTTTAAGGTCGCGCAGGATCCTTGTCCTGTCCCTTGTCATTGTTATCTTCTAAAGCTTGTTCAGGTGAGGTTATAAAGAAACTATGTCATAATAAATTAAGTCGCTTTTGCGATGGACAGAATTACAGTGGAACCCCGTTAATACGACCACCGTCCAAGAAAATTTGGTCGTAACGGGGGGTCGTATTAACGGGGTAGGGTCAAATTATGGTGCTACACCCTTCTAAATAATGCCATGACAACTATACCTTTAATTCCGCTATAAATTGAACACGCTAATCATTAACAACTTTGCCGGACAACATTCACTAAAATGCGTTCTTTGTCAGATTGTGTCTGTTTTCATTCAGCAGTCTCACCAGGCATTTTGACTGGTCGTATTAACGGGGTAATTTTATAAAGAAAATAACGACTGGGAAGTCCAAAAGGTGGTCGTTGGTCGTAATAACGGGGTGGTCGGATTAACGGGGTTTTCAGATAAGAAAATGAGTGGGTTTTTGTTCGGGCCACAAAAAAGTGGTCGTAATAACGGGGGTGTACCTTCAAAGTGAAGGAAACATCAAAATAATATAGCTAACAAATTAATTTAGAAAAATACTAAGGAGTTCCGTAGTAAATCAAAATTGAACAAGGATGGTTAGGATTTTGGAAGATTGAGACGGATTACTGAATGACGAACTTGAAAAAAAAATTGGCAAAATTCAAGCTGGCACTATCAGTGACGTAGCTCCTTTAAACCTTGCCGTTCCGATAATGAAATATAGAATTAAAAAAACATTAATGGCCCATTGACTTCGAAAGTAGAGTCCTAATTGCTGTAAAGGTTATTGATTCACTTAATCCCAACCTCGTCCCCAGGGCCATGTCCGCTTTCAAGATGGCGGGTGGGCGCGAAGAAGACCCTGGCGAAGAGCAGGTCACGTGTCTCCAAAAACCTGCTCTTCGTCAGGGTCTTCTTCGCGCCCACCCGCCATCTTGAAAGCGGACATGGCCCTTGGGACGAGGTTGACTAAATCCAAATCATTTTCCTATAGGAGCTGTTATCTTAGTCATCTACAGAGCGAACGTCCCTTGTACTAAACACTTCGAGAGGACAATTAGTGGTTATTTTTTTGCTGTTTTCTGGGTAGCGACACGTCAAACGAGCTTACCGTATATTTTTATTTTATTCCACGTTGATAATTATTACCGCTTTATTTCAGGTGACTGTTCTGGTAACGGCGTGGCTGTATCTGTAGCAGACTGCGGGTCTCGTTGTATTTGCTCGCCAGGTGGACTGGAACGTGCTGCGAAACGAGGCAACCGGTGAGGAACTGGGGCGATCCTCATCTCGAGACATTAGACGGTGAGCCAGTCTCTTTTTCTCTCAGTTGTGAACACAAAACAATAATTGAGTTGTCAAGTGAGTCTTCAAATTGATCAGTCTTGTTCAGCCTTGTGAAGAGCAACTATCTTACCTTAAGATTATTGAACATTTTTGAGAAAACGTTCTGACTCGTTTTCTTTGCAGGAATCGAGTACGATTATTACGGTATTGGTGAATTCTGGGGCTGTAAGAGTTTCTTCAACGACTTCGGAATACAGTTCCGTTACTTTGCCTACCAGCGAGCATCATTGACAGTGGGCGTGGCTATAAAGGCCGGGCTGAGTGTACTGTCAATCATGACTGTCAACACCAGTGATCCCAAAGAATTTCCAAAACTACGGTAATTATTGCTATTAATACTATTCTTTCTAATATAATAAAATTAGGATTTTTTTCAACTTTTAATACGCACAGTATTTAATTTCATTTTCACCAAGCTTCCATTCATAAGGGGATGGAATGCTTATTTCAGGTACATCATACATCATACACTTGTACACACTGCAAATGTCTGAAAGTCGTTAGAAAAGACAATTTAGTGTAACATCAGCGAGGCTAACAGTTAAAAAGTATGAGCTTATCATAAAAGTTACTCAAGTTATCACAAGTGTCATGTGATTGGCGTAGTTCCATACAAACGTCTCTGCTTCGACGTAGGGCTAACGCTCGAAACGGAACCCATGATCAGTTTACCAAAATGATGCCCACTTTGTTACAGAATCGATGGAATGCTGGTGAACTTAACAGCGCGTGTTGGACAGAAGATGAAGCTTAATAATGGAACTGTTGTCATGGATATCCAAACGACTTTCAGTTCAGTATCAGACGAGACAGGAGTTGTGCTGATATCTTTGCAATACGAATCAGGTTTGTGGAAATCCTTATGAGTTAGTTTTGTCGACTCGGTTGAAATCACAGACCGTGATATGGGAAACATTGAAACTATAAGCTACGTCATCATTCGATTTATTTTTTCCTTTCTTTTGATTGGTCGAGAGACCACAATGTCACCTGCAAATAACTACCTATTGAATTATACTTTGCTCATGCGCATAACCGTGTCCCTTGCCAGTTGCTGCAAATAATATTCTGCCCGTGTGTAGTACTATCCACCTCTGCGGAGAACAAAGGCAGTGCGCACTTTCCACCACAGACAAATCACGATGCTGCAAGAAACAAGAAGCAATCTGGGACGAGTCGCATCTCGCAGTCGCTTGTGGGATCGTACGTTCTGGGGACAAAATGGCGGCCAGCTTGATAACGCGTCCCCAGTAACGATCTGTGAGATGCGACTCGCCCCAGATTGCTTCTCGTTCGGCTAAAGTGGCGAATTGAGAGCGTTGAAATAAAGACACTGAACATCCCTTCTTAATCCAAAACATTCTGTAAACAACAACCATCAAAGCCCCCATGATGCATTGCCATCCAAGAGAGTATAATCTAGATTATACTCTCTTATGCCAACGATGTCGGACATTTTAAACTCATTTTTCTCTTTATTTCAGGTCTAACAATAACAGCTGACGTACGTCATAGTCACGTGATGGGCCGTCAGTACCTGAATGTGTTGATCACACCGACAGTAGCATTTAAAGGCCACACTGAGGGGCTCTGTGGAGTGATGGATAACGACCCGTCCAATGACATGAAGGGCCCGGATGGAGAGCTATATAACGATCCTATCCAGTTCGCTGATTCTTGTAAGTGGAGCGTAAATAATATTATCGTTTCCAATATACCAAATTGCGTATAGTCTAGCCTGCATGGCAGGCGCTGGAGTAAAATGAAGCGCGAGTTGGAGGTGCGTGCGCGAGAGGAAGACACGCCATAACAAAATGCAGATGTTTACGCGTTCGTATTTCCTTTGAGTGACATATTAATCACCCGAAGCGGCAAATTATTCCCTTGGGGCGCTCTCAGCCAATGGGAATGTTACGTTCTCTCAGAGCAGGCAGGCAGTCCTTCGGACCTCCCCGTCCCAGACTCTCGCGGCTTTGCCGCTTAGGAATTTTTACTTTGCGCGCCAACTGTACCAACCGCCAAAGTCAGAAAATGTATGCATGTGGATTATTTTCCATTTTCGACCTTTATTTTAAAATAACAATTTTCTTTGCTTCTTCTTCAATCCAGGGCGTATAACCGCTGTCCACAACGACTCCGGCCTTCAAGGATCATGGTTATGGAATTCATCCAACTTCCACAGTGATGACGTAATGGACTCGTCATACAGCGATCCTAACTTTGTCCCCGTGTACTCTTTAGATGGCATTGATGACGTCATTGTCGCGGTATGAAGTCTGTTCTATCTCTTACAGTCTGCTGTTGATTTTACTTTCTAATAAACTGGTCTAAATATGATGCGAGATCGATGATACAAAGAATTGTTGTTTTTGTTGCTTTTTACGACTGAACGAAAGCTGCTCATCTTCGCATCTCCCAAGCAACCTTTATCAGAGAAAAGAGATATAGTTGAGCGCTGGCTTACTCCGAAGATGTCCAGTGGTCGAAACCTTGGTTCCCTGCTAGCAGAGTCTCCTTTTCTTCCCGCCTAAAAATAACGGAAAAGGAGACTCTGCTAGCAGTGAAAAGCTTTGGCTGTGTGTTAGGGAGAAATGTTATTTTTATATACAAAGAGAAACACTTTTTATAATTGAATTAGCAATTCAAGACTTGCCATATCTGTTGCATTGCAGAAAGCCACTGCAGCTTGCTCGTCACTTGGTCTTACGGGAACAATACTAAAGAGCTGTATTTATGACGTAGCTGTCACAAATGACACGTCACTCACTGATCAGGAGATTCTGCAGCAAGGTGAGTACAGTAACAACAACAACAACAACAACAACAACAACAAACAATTCAATATTCACTGAAATTAAAAAAATTGCCAAACCTAAAAAAAGAATAATGTCATTCATAAGTGTATTGCCGTATTTCCTAATACATTTTATCTGCTTTATTGAAGACTGCCCGGATCAGTGTTCTGGAAAGGGGCGATGTGTTAATGCCACGTGTCAGTGTATGATTGGTTGGTCTGGAGACAGCTGTCAACTGGGTAAGTCGTTAGTGCTGGTTACTTATATCATGCCATGAAGAATATAGCCAATCAGAAGCTACAATGCTATGCAGAAATACTTGAGACACTCTCATGATTTCGCGCCTTTTTAAACATTATTATTTTTCTATGTTTGACATCCCCTTCCCCCCTATCAATGTTGTTTTCACGTCAAATTTACGTTCCAATTTTTCGGTTACAACATTGTAATGGGGGGACGGGGGGCCAAAAGAAATAACTTAACACCTCAAGAGAAAAACAAATTAAAAAGGCAAAGAAGATCGTTTTTTTGCGAGGAGTGTCTCAACCATTCTGCATAGCATTGTAGGCTGGAAAACCGTTGCTGGAAAACCGTTGCATATACCCAATGCATACGGGTTGTATTCAACTGTAGTTTCCTGACGTTTGTTACACTATTCCATTTATAAGATCATGATCATGATCATTATAAATGGTCTGAATTTGTTTTTTCAATCGTGCCAATTTGTTTCTGTCCAGGTAACTGCACAGACTGCTCTGCAAACCATGGAACATGTGTGAAAGGATTTTGTGAATGCGAGGATGGCTGGGAAGGAGTTACTTGTGAACAGAAAGGTCAGTGAAGAAAATACGCACACTACAAATGAGTTACTCAGTTTCAGTTTCATGCCTTGTCCACCGGCTACAATAGACCACGTTCGTTATACACCAATATTTTTAACATGGTTTGGAGGATTTCTCCTGATAGCCTCAAAGCCAGGGTAGAATCTAAATACACTGATTGGACGTGGCCTATATATAGCCCTAATGGATGTTTACGTCAGACTAGCTAATTTCACCCCTAGCCTTGCTTTCGAAGTCTAATTAAACTTGTAAATTTTATCATGAATGAATTACCAAAGCAGCAAAGATGAAAATAATACCCATGTGTAAACTGTATGCACGTGCCGTTGGTTAAGAATAATTTCGTGTAAACTGGGCTTGGAGGTGAATTTTGAGCAACTGACGTCATCATGCATAAGGGTTCTTATTTCCGACCACTTTTTATTCTTACAAGTTATTTATGATTCAGTTAAACCAAAATACTTTCTTTAGGAAAAGATTTTCCTAGTCACTTGTAATAAATGTAATGTTCAATATATAGGATCCACAAGCAACGAATTTAAAGGCTTCTCGTGTCCGGCTCTCGACCGGCGCAGCCTGTAGGCAGTCCCGCGCGAGCACGGTTTGGAGCCGACTGAAGCAACTTTTAGCCAAATGATTAGTAGAGAAACATATTGAAAACCACGGTGTTAATTGTCTAATCGACCACCTTGACATCCATTGCAGCCACGTGCTACAACGTTAACAACTGCACAGGTCCAATCCACGGGATATGTCAGAGGACAGATAAATGTCGCTGTCATGACGGATATATTGGTAAGCTGTTACGAAATGTGAGGGAAATTGTCTTATTCGGTTCATATGTAGAAAAATGTTTTTTAATTTATGTTTCATTGTTTCATCAGGCCGCGACTGCAGCATTATTCCGACTTGCTCTAATGTGTCAGACTGCTCTGGACGCGGTATTTGTATTGACTATGACGTATGTAAATGCCAGAAGGAATGGACTGGTAACGACTGTACCCAGTTCTCTTGCGGATCTCTCGACCATTGCTCTGGTAAGAGTCTTTCTTGATTCAAGACTCACTGAATTTTTTTTACAGGTTTTAATCAATATAATTTTCTTACTCTTCTTAAAATAACTTTTTCTAGGTCAAGGTCGCTGTGTAGCTCTCTATAAGTGTGACTGCGATTCGGGCTGGGCTGGAGCCAGCTGTGCTGTCCCTGATTGCGCAGGCGTCAACCAGTGCTCTGGTCATGGCGAGTGTGTGTCAAGTGACGCGTGTCAGTGTTACCCAGGATTCCAAGGTGTCACCTGTAGTGACGTAGCAGAATGCGCGAGTCTTGGAAACTGTAGTGGACACGGAGTTTGTATGCAGGAGAAACAGGGCGCCAATCTCACTTGCAGGTACGTAAAACCGGTTTTACCTGAAATGAAAGTCGTCTCCCCATCCCTCAATCCTGACATTTCAGGCTAGTAAACATTGGCTTATAAGCAGTCATACCAATGTAGCATTTCATTTCATCTCTGACTGCAGAACAGGACGTTGGGTCTTAAATGAGCTACGTCACGGATGGGGCATCTTGAAAAAGAATGGCCGATTTTTTAAAGTTTTCCGTTCCGTTCCTCAACCATCCTGGTTCCTGTTTGGTTTATTATTACCTCTTTGGTGTTTTTCTACCTTAGTAAACTATTATTTTGAGGCTTTCTTCAATTTGAAGGTGATTTCGCACTTCGCATAAATGACTTAAAATATCGTGACATAGCTTCTTTAAAATAATGTACCAAATTAGTAGAGGACGTTAACGAACCCACATCACTGTGTAGGGGACATAGTCCCCAGTATTGTGATTTGGCCTGTTAACATGTATTCATGGGTTAGGTGGGTGGGGTGAGATCATGAATGGACTGACAGTGGCTTGACTTGGCTGTCATAGGTCCATTTACATGCTGACGTCCGATCTCACCCTTGAGATAAATTGTAAATCACATATGGAAAACACGCTATATGAATGCTTTGCTTCTCTTTGTTACTTTGTTACAGATGTTACGCTGGTTTTAGTGGTGTTAACTGCAGTCTTGCCTCGTGTCTATCCGTGAACAATTGTTCTGGCCATGGTCTCTGCTTAGAAGCGAACTTTTGTCAATGCGATGTTGGGTACACTGGGCTCGACTGTGCAAATGCGTCTTGTGAAAGTGTTAACTATTGTTCAGGTGAGACGAATACATACGATGATGTCACTGTATTGATCAGATGCGATACTGACTTGTTGGTGGCCTTGCTTGCTTATTTGATGTATCGTTTGTTTAATTTGTTTGTTTGTTTGTTTGCTTGTTTGTTTGCTTGTTTGTTTGTATGTTTGTGTGTTTGCTTATTTGTTTGTTTGTTTGTCTGCTTGTTTGTTTGTTTGCTTGTTTGTTTGTATGTTCGTTTGTTTGTTTGCTTGTTTGTTTGTTTGTATGTTTGCTTGTTTGCTTATTTGTTTGTTTGTTTGTATGTTTGCTTGTTTGTTTGCTTGTTGTTTGTAATGTTTGTGTGTTTGCTTATTTGTTTGTTTGTTTGTCTGCTTGTTTGTTTGTTTGCTTGTTTGTTTGTATGTTCGTTTGTTTGTTTGCTTGTTTGTTTGTATGTTTGCTTGTTTGCTTATTTGTTTGTTTGTTTGTATGTTTGCTTGTTTGTTTGTTTGCTTGTATGTTCGTTTGTTTGTTTGCTTGTTTGTTTGCTTGTTTGTTTGTTTGCTTGTTTGTTTGTTTGCTTGTTTGTTTGTTTGTTTGTTTGTATGTTTGCTTGTTTGTTCGTTTGCTTGTTTGTTTGCTTGTTTGTTTGTTTTGCTTGTATGTTCGTTTGTTTGTTTGCTTGTTTGCTTGTTTGTTTTGCTTGTTTGTTTGTTTGTATGTTTGCTTGTTTGTTCGTTTGCTTGTTTGTTTGCTTGTTTGTATGTTTGTATGTTTGCGTGTTTGTTTGTTTGTATGTTTGTTTTTTTTTTTGTTTTTTTTTTTTGCTGTATCGTTTGTCAGGAGCGGGACGTTTGTTTGATCTGATTGTTTCCTTACTTACTTGATGTTTTTGTTGTATCGGGCCATACGTCTATCTCTTAGTTCGATTCGTACTTTATTTCCTATTTCCCTTGTAGGTCATGGCGTTTGTATTGGTTATGACACGTGCACCTGTGATCCTTTGTGGCATGGCCCAGCATGCAGTGCGGCCGACTGTTCCAGTCTCAATCACTGCTCTAACAAAGGAGATTGTATTTTACCGAATACTTGCGAGTGTTATCCGGGATATGACGGTGCGGCGTGTAACACGACAGCTAAAACCAAACCTACACGCTCCTGTTTTTGCTGCTCCGCTGTACAATGCGTCTGTGTTGGAAAACAGTCCAATCGGAACGAACGTTCTCCGAGTTCAAGCGAGCGATGCCGACTCAGGACGAAATGCACAGCTTCTGTTCTTGTTAGACGTCGGCAATGACGTGAGCCCCGCGTTCACAATCGATAGCATTTCGGGTGAAATCTTTACATCGTCGGCGTTGGATTACGAGAGTTCGTCTTCGCGCCTATTTAAGCTCAAGATTGTGGCTTCAGACAATGGTACTCCACGCAAGTCAAGTTTCGTGTTCATGTACATTAACATTTTAGACGTGAACGACCACTGCCCTGATTTCAACTCTCTTCACTCAAAATGGTTTAACATTTCACAGTATACTCATACGGGAACTCTTCTGACTGTGATATCCGCTACTGATAAAGACAGCGGGCTCAACGGAGAAGTGAGGTATAGCTTGTCATACGCCAGCAACCGCGACGGAGCTTTTGCAGTAGGTGAAGAAAATGGCGAACTATCGGTTGTCGGTGAACTAAAGGCGAAAGAGTATCGTCTGCAGGTTGTTGCACGTGACTTCGGCGTGCCATCGTGTTCCCGCCAAACTGACGTCACGGTGAATGTGTTTGCTTTGCCAGGAGTTACTGAAGCTCCAAGTGAGATCACAACAGGAGTTACTGAAGGTATTGTAATCTGTTTTCTCATATATACTGTGTTACTGATAATCCTGTAGCATGATGCCTCAAAAATATAAATAAATAAATAAATAAATAGCAATTTAAGACGT